>VXAZ01006775.1:4047532-4080933 GCA_013399875.1 Gymnorhina tibicen | reverse complement strand
AAAAAAAAAAGAACCAGTTCAGTTCATCCAGCAGCACTCACCGCCCTCTGGCATTTAATTATGTAGCTCTGCTAACTGTATTAAAGAAGCTTTTTATTTTTTTCTTTTTTTTCACACGCTTTTCATAAGGCTACTACATCTTTATTGGCTACATTGAATATGTGTCAATGGAGTTGTTTTTCATGCTGCCTGAGTGCGCCGATGATGTGAATATGCTTTTGGCAACTCTAAAATAGAAAGCAGTAACATCAGTGCAATAGAAGAGGAACAGTTCAGGACAGGCAAGTGAGAGAGAGCAGCTACCACATAGCCTCATATAATAGTTGTTAATAATGGATTAGAATCCTCTCTGAGGCTCTGAGATAGGGCAGATAAAAATGATAACCAGTTTTGTGTCATATGCATGATGTAAACTCAGTACGAGGTTGCACAATTAATAGCATTAAGTAACATAAAATACAGCAAAATTTATAATTTACAGTACAGAATAATACAGTAGGCAGAAAACAAAAATGCTTTGATGAGGCTTTGAAAACAGATGTGTAAGGGAAACTTATTAAATATAATATAAGTGGTTTTTATTTTAAAGTGGGGAAACAGCTATCAGAAGACTGGGGTTAAGAATGAACTATCTAGTGGTAAATAACTCAGCCTTGATGAATCACAGAGGAAGTGTACCTAGTGTAAAAGCAGCATCTCATGAGGTTTTGTGCCCACATTACCAAAAAAGGTGTTCCTTGGATGGGCATAAAGGGAAAACCCAACAGTCAAGCCAACTGAAGTGGCCATCTCTTCTTACTATTTTTAAATGGAGACAAACTTTGGAAGAGCGTCTACTGAAGAAGCATAAAACTAGATTGAATTGTTTTCAGGTAATGTGTCAGTTGCAGAATACCTTGGCTGCTGTAAGTAATATGATTAAACATGATTGGCAATTGCATATGGTTGTGTCTAAGAGATTAGCATTAGATATGCCTGTCATATATCGTTCCTAATTTGCAATGATTTTTTTGAAACTTGTTATGAATATGTTTTCAGAATTTTTGTTAATGCTCAGCCAAGGGGATGATGCTTTAAAAGGCTAAGTCAGTTCTCACTGGTGCTTTATGAAGTGTCAGAATGTATAATTTAGTAGGTTTTGCTGAAAATCAGGGAGTCTTTGCAACATCTCAGATGAAAGTTCTGAAATAAGGGATAATTCATTTTGAGTATCAATAGGGCTATAATGAATTCCGTAGTGAATATAATGACTACTATGTAGTATTATGTGTCAAAGATTACAAATGAAGTCTTATTTCCTCTGCATTATATTTTTTCTTTTCCATATTTGATTAAAAGCAAATTGAAAATAAATTGTTTGAAATAAACACAGCAATTTTTAAAGAAGAATGTTGACATTCACTGTAATGTCTGCAAGACTGTGCAAGTTTTCACCACGCTTCAACTTCACAGTTTGAAATCCCAAATTAAACTCTGTTAATAATAAATACAGGCTGTTAATATAATAAATACTCTGTTATTAATAAATAAATAAATTATTTATTTATTATAAATAAATAAATAATAAATGGTAAAAATACAATAAAAATGATATCTCAATATGACTTGGTAAGAACTTGGTTAAGGTCAAAGTCTTCTGCTGACTTCAGTGCAAGCAGAATTGCAATAATAATCTCTGGAATACATCTGACTAGCAGTGTTAGAGATTAATATAATATGTTGTATATAATGCTATTTATTTCTGTTTTCAGGGTATTTGTGTAGCAAACTTAGTTTCTGCTATTATGTTACTACTCTGATTTAACAAATTTATTCTCATCAATGCTGTTACTCATAGATGGACATTTATAATTCATGCATATAAAGACATCTTGTTCTAAGTTAACCTTCAAGCAGAAATCCTTTTAAACTTCAGAAGACAAACTTAACTGTACAAAAGAGCATAAGGCATTTTTTAATGAGGACTAGATTGTATCATGGTTCTGGTAGCAGTGCTTGAGTGATAATAGGAAATGGGTTATAACAATCATTCACAATTCCATTCTTTTCAGAAGTTTCCTTTTTAAATGCACTGAAAGCTGTAAGAGAGGATTATTTTAAAGAATCCTTGTACTGTTCATTTTCATAATAATCATTTACAGAATGGACTGCTTTGTACTCATTTTCTTGCACCTCTCTATGAAAATACAATCCCAACGTAAAAATAAAAAGAAAAGATAGGATATATTTTAAAATGTACTTATCATGTTGTCAAGAACTGAAACATAATTCTTTTTAAATGTTCCATAGCACACATGACTTTGATTAAACAAATATGCAAATTCATAATCTTTCCAGCATTAGTATGTGGTAGTGGAAGGAAGAATTTCTAAAGGAAGAAACTTTTTGTAAATCTAAATTAAAGAGATTTAATATATTATCATGCTTAACATACAAAAGTCTACAGATATTTGAATACAAATAGATTTGCCATTACAATAAAAACAAGGTGATGTTTATAATTTATTTTCATGTTATGATATGTATGAAGTGATTTGCAAAATCTGTGTAGCAGCTTGGTATCAACCTTGAGTGTAGATGACTGATTCTTGGGGAGGGGGAAGTGCAAAATACATTTGGTTCATATATTGCCTCATTTGAGTTTGGAATGGATAGTCAAGAATTACATTTATTAGGTGATCATAAAGTGCAGATATATCTAGCGAAGAAACTCTGGGTGATTAATTGCAAAAGGATCTTAAAAGACTGTGAGATAAAATGGCTGATGGAATTTAGAATGAGAGATTGTAGATCTGTGCATGTGATGGCAGAGACTGGATAAACATTTTTAATAACGTGGGCTCCAGATACCCAGGACAGAGATCTTAGTTATGGTCATTCCCAGATATGATTGCCTCAGCTAAAAACAAAACAAAACAAAACAAAACAAAACAAAACAAAACAAAACAAAACAAAACAAAACAAAACAAAAACCAAACAAAGAAACCACAAAAAAACCAAGCAAAAATCCAAACCTCAAAGCCCTTCTCCTATCCTAGAAATTACTGGGAAAAGCACAGAGCAGAGAAAAAGACCAACATGACCAGAAATGAAGAGAACAGAAACAGAATGTCAGGCAGGAGTTACCCTTGCAATGGGACAACCTTTAGAGGAAATAGGAGTGTGGGGGGTTTTCCCACCTTGAAACAAAACCTGGACGTAAAAATAAAAAGGGATAGCTTGAGAGCAGCGTGCACAACCTGGAGGCCACATCTTCAGCATAATCCAAAATGTCTCTGACCTTGGTAAATCAGTCAAGAATATCCTCAGAGGCAACAGCCAGAGCAGAGTCCTGCCCAGGCTATAATTATTAAGACACTCCATCCAAGTGTCTCTGCTGGAGAGGGACGGTGACAGAGGCACACACTTAGAGCAGCTGTGCTGTGTGGATAAGCTTAAGGGGCCAGGCGGTGGCACTGGGAGGCTGCACCACAACAGAGTGAAGAGGGAGGTGCTGATCTCTTCGCCCTGGTATCCAGTAACAATCCAGTATAATTTGCTTTAACTTTTGGTCAGCCCTGAAGTGGTCTACATCAGTTGGACTAGATCCCTGTAGGTCCCTTCCAGCTGAAATTATTCCACTCTGTTCTATTCTGGGCATTCCCATACTGCTCAGGCTCGAGGAAGGCTCCATTCCCAAAGTCTGTGGTAGTGCAGATTAAGGAATTGCAGTAGTGACCTTCCTCTACTCTCCTTTCTGCTCACACAGGAGAGGAGGATATAAGCTCCTAGAGTAGGAGCACACCCAGCAATTGAAACTCGCTGGGAATTTTCCTTTGTCCTGTTCTGGCTACTTTGAGACATGGGATAGATACTGTGTAGATGGCCCCTTGGTCCAGTCAGTGTTGCTGGTCTTACATTGGTTGGGAGGTAACATCTCTGACAGATTGTTGAGGTTTTTTTGTTTTCTACTGGTTTTGGCTGGGGCAGAGTTAATTTTCTTCATAGTAGTTGGTGCTGTGTTTTTGACTTGTAATGAAAAGCGTTTACAGCACTGGGATATTTTTGTTGTTGCTGGGCAGTGCTCACACAGAATTGAGGTTTTCCTGCTCCTCAAAATGCCCTGCCATAGAATAGGCTGTAGATGCACAAGAATGTGTGGCAGGACAGAGCCAGGACAGCTGATCCCAACTAACCCATTCCATCCCATATGCTGTTGTGCTCAGCAATAAAATTTGGGGGAAGAAGGAAGGGGGGATATTTGGAGTTGTGGCATTTGTCACCATTACACATGATGGAGCCCTGCTGTCTTAGGGATGACAACACCTGTCTGCCATGGGAAGTGGGGAATCAATTCCTTGTTTTGTTTTTGCTTTGCTTGTGTGAGACTTTTGCTTTACCTATTTAACTGTCTTTATCTCGACCCATGAATTTTGTCACTTCTACTCTTCCCATTCTCTCCTTCGTCCCACTGGGAGGGAGTGAGCAGCTGTGTGGTGCTTAGCTGTCTACTGGGGTTAAACCACAAGAGGTTTTTAGCAAACTATGGAATTATATAATGAGTTATAACACCTGAGAATGGAAAATTAAGTTTATTCCAGTTTAAGTAAGTTTTTTATGAAAACTTTTAATTTTTAGTTTGCAGTAGGTTTTGAAGAGCCTGAGAGAAGCAAAATGTAAGGAGGAAAAATGGAGAAAATTTCAGGTGAAAAAAGAAACAGGGAGACATAAAACAGGCTCATCATGCCTTAGATAAAAAATGCGTACAGTCAACACCAGCCCTTTCTAAAGATTTCTACTTCAGACTTGTCTGGGGAAGACCATATTGTGGTAGGTGATTTGATTTATTGCTTTGGGAACCTTGTTAAAAGAGCAATGAATCAGATGGTAAATGCACAATGAAGTTCAGTCTACAATTGGAAGGGCCACTTCGTGCTGCTTGTCATGCCTCGTGGCCTTGGATTAGCACCTGGGATTTATGAAACAGCACAAGTGGTTTCTGTAATATCTCACTGACCTCAGTTCAGCCTGGAAACAGCCTTAGTATCACAAAATCATAGACTGTGTTGGTGTAGAAGGGACCTTAAAGATCATCTAGTTCTAACCTCCCTGCCATGGGCAGGGACACATTCCCCCAGACCAGATTGCTCAAAGCCCTGTCCAACATGGTCTGAGGCCTTTTAGGTGTCTTCTTCCTATTCTTTTTTTTTTTCCTTTTGCCTCTGAGCAAGAGAAATTGGTCTCATATTGACAGTCAAATGAGACTGATATTTATTGTGCTTCAGAATGGGTTTGAAGCCCCTCTCACCTTTCTCTATATGCCTTTATTGCTGTGCATGTTCAATATTTGATGTTTGAAGATCTTTGAAGTCTGAGAACCCTTGCAAGTCCTTCATTGACTAAATTAGGTCTCTGCTGAACCCTGTTACTGACAAACCAGTTTCTTCTTTCACAGATGCTCTCATGACAGTAGTAATTTGGAGTTAAAGTTCACATGTGCTCTGTACGTGTCATATTTTGTGTTCACTTTTCTAGTCCTTAGCTGGCCTGAGGGGTCACTATTCCCCATGGAGAGTGTCATGTATTTTGTGTCAACTTAACTGTCTGCTATAAATATTTTGCAGCGTGTAATTTTAAGAGAGAGGGAGAATTAAGTATTTTCCTTTGCATGTAGGTTGCAGGCATCTTGCTGTGCCACCAGTTGTGTACAAAAGTCTTTGCTGTTTTGTTGCTGCTACATGGGAGTTATGCTTGAATGCAGCCAAACGTAGTAGGTATTTTCTTCTAGCTATTGCAGTTTGTTGAACACTAGTGTCCCTTATAATGGAATTGAATAGAATAAAAAATGTATTCAATTTCTTAATGCAATTTTACTCTAATTAGATAGGGAAGGAAAACATCTATAATTGTTATACTGCATAAATCTTTCATGGCCAAAACAAACCCTTGAGCAAAGAAATATAGTCTTCCTTCCCCTTCTTCCTGAGTCTTCCCCTGCTGTCATTGTCTTTGTCTTGCCTTCTGGTATTGTTTTTTGAAGTGCCAAAGTAGTGAGTTTCAAAGGAAAAGAACAAAAGACAATAAAAGAAGCTTTCTATTGTTTCACACAAATAAAGCAGTTGTCTTCTGCAGTCTGCAATTCCTTTAATAACTGGTCTTAATCTTCTATATTGAGACAATTAGTCGTATAGATATTTCTGGACTACTTTTATACTAAATGGACATAAGTCAGTGTTACAATGGACCTATGCTAACACCATTAAGAATGAAGTGAGACATTGTGTAATTGAAAAAGTGTGCACCAAAGTGATTTTCTAAATACATACGTTCCCATACCACTTGATCACATACAAGTTGCTGGTGAACTTTAAGAATTGATTCTTGAAAACCCAGTCCTTTTAGGGTGCAAGAGTTCCACTGAAGGGATCAAAAGGGATAGAGCTGGAGAACAGTGTGTTTCATCTCATGAATCTCTTCTCTAGTACATGACTGCAGCCTGACTTGTGAAAGACAAATTTAGCTTATAACATTATTATGTTTAATAAAATCCAAAACAGGGAAATATTCCCAGACTGGAAAGAAAACATGATATAATTTTGCACAAGCTCAGGAATATGAATAACCAGTAAATGGGACTACTGTGAATTGAATTGGAAACCATCTTTTAGAATCTTGTCACTGTGCTAGATAAGCACCACATAAAATGTAGCTTTAATATTTGAAACCTAGAAACACTGCAGCTAAAAGAGATTTTATTAAGGAAGCTGGAGTATTGCTTTGCTAGCTCACTTGAAAGGAGTTTATATATACTTTTCATAATTATACTGTTCACATTAAAAGTAAAATTAGCCTGTAAAATACTCAGAGGAGACATTTGAAACTTAATAGTCAATGTCTATTAATCGAAAAGAATGTCTTCCTGGACATTCTGGTCTTGTGTGAGCTACAGCAGAAGCAAAGCTGGTATTTACTTTAAAGTTTCTTGTATATGTCTTCTTCAGGACACAGTTTTCAGTGTCTGAAACTGGAAAAAATATGATACCAAACTGCTGTATGATGACAGAAGGTGTGTTTAGAAAAGGTGAAGGAAGAGTTCCTACTAAGGAGAGCAAAAACAATCACAGAGATGTACTAAAGTAGAAAACAGTCACTGTCTTGCTTCCCACTACCCCACCCCTGCTGGATAAGAGATGCCTTTTTCCTTCCAATATGGACTAAAACTCTAGAGCAAACCCTGAAAACTTTCATGGAACACAGGTATTCAATAAATATGAGCAGGATTTGGGGATGAAGTTGTGGGAATGGTTTTGCTTCTGTAGAGCTTCCATGGAGTTGTTCCTATCACTTGCCATATTTCATGTAAGTTCCACGGAGAAGGAAATGGGTTCATAAAACATCAGTAAATAGTGCTGTAGGAATGATGCAGATGTATGGGATTCCTAAATAATGCCTTGGTGGTGAATGCATTTGATAAAAGAATTTGAGGGATTGGAAGCAAGTTATAGGCTATATTCACTGGAATTTGTGTGTTGTGTTAGTGTTTTGCTCATTGAGATAGTTTTACAAATCTGTTTTGTTTGCTGTAGTCAGATTATATTAACCAAAATAGGTCAGTGAGCACACTTCAGTGGGTTTTTTAGGTAAAAGCAGTATATTTCACTGGCGTGGTATGTGTATACTCTCTGGAGGTGGGATTAATGCCCTTGGATTATATTTTTTTCCTGAAACTTGAATACTTGCAACAATTAAAGTCTTAGATTTTGCACTCATGAAGCAGAAAATGTTTGTTGTTAAAAAGACGATGAAACTAATAAAGCTGTAGTAACACATCCTTCTGATTGCTAACACAAGCTTTTGTTTACACTGTGAGAATCAGGGCACAAACCATGTGCCATCTCGTGGCTTCTGTAGTCACTGCACTTGGATTGACAGAGGACAAATGCTGGCTGAAATATTTTTCGTGCCCTTTCTTTTCAACTTGCACACAAGCCCTGGTTGAGAGAAGAAGTGGAAAATGGGACTCTTTTTAGAGAGAAATTACACTGTAGGCCACTGAAAATGTTTTGAGGTGAAGCATAGAAATTGGGGGATGTTTTTTCTCTCTTCGCCCCATTTTCCCACCAGATTATGTCATCCTTGAAGCAATTTGCTATAATGGTTCATCACTCATCTAAATGTAATGCTCTTTGCAATGGTGAAGTCAGCTCCTGCTTTTGTATTCTACTTGGATTTTGTAATTAAAACAATTAACACTGGCGACTGTGTCTTTTAGATAGAAGCTTTTAGCAGTGTATAAACAGAAGGTCACAACAGGGCCCATTGTTTTACTTGACTAGTTTCAATATAGACTATGAAATATTAATTTTTTTATTCCAACAATGTAACAACAATCAGGTTTCTCCTGGATTATGAAGAAGGACAACACCCCCTCCCCCCCCGCAAAAGCAGAAAAAAAACCCAACCAAAAAACCCACAACAAAAACAAACCAACAAATTATTATTTTGCAGCCCTAGGTCATATTTTTAAGAATATTTTTGTCCTCCTTGTGAGTAATTTTGTGGCATATATTTTATATATATATATATATAGTTTACCTATGCAAAGCTTTGAAGTAGAATCTTTCACGAAGAATTAAAATGTTTTTCAACAGAAACATGGAATTATAGCCACTAAGTCTCTGGAGCACTGGAGCCCCAGCTGCAGCAAGTATGGAAAGTAATGGGGCATTTGTGGGAGCAAGGGTTAACTGACAGATCAATTCATGTGTTAAAGAACACACCAGACCACTTTCTGCAGAGGACCTGCTGTTTGCAGGAGAAAGGGGGAGAGGAGAGGGCTCTCTTTGCTGTGATGCCATCTGCAGTAGGAGTACTGCAGAGAGCACAGACAGAAGTAACAGTTTAAAAAGCAAAACAGGATGGTAGACGTATGGAAGGAAGCAAGGCATGTGCAGGCATTTGCCTGGCAGGTTTATGATGGAACTGTGGCAGGTCACAGAGATGTCATACTTCCAAGACTCCATGCAGCAAGTTTATAGTCTTATTGCTTGAAATCATAGAATCATAAAAATATAACGGAAATATATATATATACAAAATGTTGAATGAGAACTGAAGATCCATATATATTTATGCTTCTGACAATGATCCTGTTATGTTGGATCGGAAGTGTAAAATAGGAGGATAAAGAAATGTTTTCTTTCTATCTACACAAATACTTTTCAGAACTCAGAACTCTGTCTCCTGTGTGAAGAAAAAGCACATTTCCAGTCATTCAAACTATTATGTAAGCACTGGCCAAGTCAGAGCATAGTTGAGTCTATCTTGGTTTCAGCCAGAATTTTGCACTGAAATTCCTTGACTCCATCTGATGATTTGACACCTTTGTATAACTCCTTCAGCTAAAGTTCTTTTGTATGTGCTTCGAATCAGATATCACTTCATTACAGCTAAACAAGAAGGTTGTGATTCTTTACATATTAATCTTGAAAAAACAACAGTATGATTTGGCCTCTATGAGCAATTGCAATTTCTCTTCAAACTCTGCATTGAATTGAAACAAAAAGATTGCAACACATGTTCCAGTGGTTATAATTTCAGCTTCGAAATTTTAAAAGGGAGTCACACAATTACTGGGCAACAGAAAGGCAAACTTGCTTTTACAAAAAGCTCAAAAGTACAAAATGTAAAGTATTGTATGAAATTAATTGATGAAGAATTATAAAGTACTTGAGATGCAGTTCAGGAGCTTGTAGTTCAGATCAGCCCACAGAAACTGGAAAGAAAGCAAAAGGACAAATATCTCTGTTAGTACAAATATTGGAGGAAGGAAAAAAAACCCAACAAAACATAAAGCAGCAATCTCTAGAAATGTAGACATGAATGTATAAAGGTTTCAAGCTCATATATTGGTATTTAAGCTTCACAGCATATATGTGCAGTCATTTAGATTTTAGAGTGCTCCTCGGAAGGACTACAGTCCACCTCCCTGCTCAAAGATGAGGCAATTTTGATTTCATGGGCAGTTGTTGTGGACTTTGTCCAACCTGGTCTTGGAAATCTCCAAGGACTGAGACTACACAGTCTCTCTGGACATTTTATTCCAATGTTTACATTCCTGTAGTTGCTGACAGGATGACAGCTGTGTGATTTTGATTTAGATTTTTCTCCTTACAAACTTGATTCTCCAGTTTTGTCCAGTTGGCCACAGTTGAGCCCAGAAAAGAAAAACAAACTTTTGTGAGATTGATATTGAAAAAGTATCTTCAAAAAGACATCATTGCTCTGCCATTTTATATATCCCATTTATTTTATTGAGTTTATCTTTAGGCCACTTATTGTCATTATTATCTTTTCTAATTGATTTGGCATTATTTTTTCTCTGTTGTTAATAACTGGGAATTGATTTCACCCTTCCTTGCCCCAACCTACAGTGCTTTATTTAATGTATATTAAATTACTATGTACCCTTTTTTTCTGACAATACTATGTAAATACAAGTTATATTTAACTCTTTAGCACACTTTCCTTTTTCTTCAACCACATGCTCCCAGCAGTTAACTTCCAAAAACCTTCATTCTTGGCTCAAATCTTGCAGGCTGTGAAGGAGCAAGTAATGAATATCCTAAATTTTAGAAAACTTGTTGAAGCCAAGTGAGGATATGTAGGAAACAAATCAGTAATTACCCAGTTTATTACTGAGAAAACACTTAAGAATGTGACACGGGTCTCTAAATTTCCTAAATGTTTTTGAAAATATTTCTCTTCCTATAGCAGGTTAGCAGTGTAGCAGGCAATTATAATTCAAGGCCAAGTTACTATATTGAAAACTGCAAGTTGATCTTGCTTAACTTTTAATCCTTTTTTTCTTTTAGAGTGTGTGATTCTTGTAGTGCTCTTTAGTCTGTACAGTGACCTTTTCAAGTATGCAATCACTTGCAAATTTATTTTAATAATGTATCTGTTTTGGTCCTGGCTGATTGGCTGTACAATCACTGAACATTAACAAAGGGGACACAAGCTGGCATATGCAGGTAGTTATATATAAAATTAGATAGATAAAATTGTTGTATTTTCAATGTTATGAAAAAAATACCGTGTATTCATTAAAACTCTTTCAGGATTCTGATAGACTAGTATGAACCTTAAATATTCACATATTTTGTTGACACTTTGGAGCAACACTAAAGGACTCTTCAGAAGAGAGAATAAAAAAAAGGGGACTCACTAAAGTCACTTCTAAAAGAAATTTATAGCAAAGATACTGTTATTTACTAAAACCATATAGGAAAGTGTCAGGGTTTATACTTTCAGTCATTTGAAACTGCTTCTAATTAATCATTATATTTGAACAGTACTTTTGCAAAATTTATTCAGATTTGTTGTATCCGTTATTTTGAGTACTACTTCAAGGCTGGCTTTTTAAATGTATTTGGTCAGAAAAAGTTCATGAGGAATTTAAGAATTGCTATATTAGCATTAAAAATAATCAAAGTTGCATTTAAATAAGGTTAATTTAAATGTAAATGTGCTTAGTGTAAATTGAAATGTTAATAATCTGCTGTAATTCATTGACTGGGATCAAAAGAATTTAAAAATTACTTTTGCATCAGGTGTTAACTATTTAACAGTAAGAAAAAAACGCACTTAATTTGAAAAGTCAGGTCTTCAAAGTGTTCTTAAATTTCTTTTGTGTGAAAAGTTTGCTTGATATCATGGAGAAACCTAATTTATGTTCTCCAAGTGCAGTTGATGAAATTTTCCAATTTGATTTCGTAGCTCTTGACTCTGTGTCGACAAGTAACTCTCAGAATTCTAAAAAAAAAAAGGAAATAAAAGCCCAACAACATGAAACTGGTAAAAAACACCCACAGAACTGATAAAACCTACTACTTTTATAATTGCTTTGTTCTACCTGTCCAAAACTCCGTATCACTTGTAGGGGGGGCCAGCATTCCACTGAGCTGTTTCTCTCCTCTCCTCTCTCTCCTCTCTCTCCCACTGCTGGAGATCCTAGTGTTGGGGATGCTTGCCAATGATGGCATAAGGAATCTTGCTGGAAGCAGGGCTGTTGGAGGGACTGGTGCATTGGAGTGTTACACACTCAGCCTCCCTGTGGGCTTCAGGTACTGCATGCAGGGTCACTGTCCATAGGATATTACTGCACCTTGTGAGGATTTTTGCTGTAGCAAGGGCTCTGCTATGAGAGATATGGACTTTGACTGAAGCTACGTCTTGGCCTCATTAATTGTGTCTCAAAGAACTGGGAAACAGCCCAAAGTAGCTCCTGCAGAGCGCTTGGCTCCGTACAAGAACAACGTCATGCCACCTTCCCTGTGCCCTTCTTCATTTGCCCTTGGCAGTGGGGTTTAACCTGGATGCACAAAGGCACTCAGGGCAGAATGACTCAGGGAGGCAGTGGCAGGCAATTATTGTGCTTCAGATTTCAGCAGTAACTCCTTTTAATGATGCCTGAGCTATGTAGAAAATCTCTGAGGCACAACACAGACTTCCATCTCTTATTTTGTTCTGTATTAGTTGAAGTTCAGCTCTTAACACCTACTAACTACTGCAGAGACTTCTCCAATACAGACTCAGTAAATGAAATGGCTCTTTGTTTGGAAACCCATATGCCCTTATTTATTGTTTTCGTTTGGTACTAACAGCACGGTTAATTGAAATCTGATGTTGTCATTAAGAGTATTCAGTAGGGGGAAAAATTATCATCAGTCAAGTGTACCAGTTAGGATAGCATGGGCTCATCTGTTTGTCTTAGAATGAGTTACATCGTTAACCTTCTGCTCAGTGTCCCTGACCAGCTGGAGCACACAGCTCCGCCTGGGGGGTGGCTGTGGAGGAGACCTTATGGGTCAGGATTAAAGGGAGGGCAGGGACAGGTGACATCATAGCGGGGGTCTGCAACAGGCCACCCAAACAGGAATACAAAGCAGATGAGTCTCTCTTTATAGACAGCAGATCAGTCTCAGATTCACAGGCCCTGGTCCTCTTGGGGGACTTCAACCACCTTAATATCTGTTAGAGAGGCAACATAGCAGGGCATTACCATTCCAGGAAATTGCTGGAATGCATTAATGGCAACTTCCTTCTCCAAGTGGTAGATGAGCCAATGAGGAGAGGTGCTGTTCTGAACCACTGCGGGAAGGTGGGGAATATGAAGCTCAAGGGCAGCCTGGGCTGCAGTGATCAGGAAATGGAGGAGTTTAAGAACCTTGAACGAGGAGGACACACAGCAACCTCACTACCCTGGACTTCAGGAGAGCAGGCTTTGGTCTCCTCAGGGTCCTGCTTGGTAGCATACCATGGGATAAACCCCTGGAGAGAGGAGGGGCCCAGGAGAGCTGGTTGATATTCAAGGATCACTTCCTCCAAGTTCAGGAATGATGCATACCGATAAACACGAAGTCAGGCACAAATGCCTGGAGGTCTGAATGGATGAACAAGGAGTTCAGGGCAAACCGGAACCAAAAAAGAATCATACAGTGGGCAGCAGAAAGAACAGCCTCGGAGGAATACGGAGAGATTGTCTGAGCAGCCAGGGATGAGGTGAGGAAAACTAAAGAATTGACAGAATTATATCTGGCCAGGGATGCCAACAGTGCAAGAAATGCTTCTACAGGTACATCGGTGATAAAAGGAAGACCAGGGAAAATGTGGGCTCTCTCCAGAAGGAAACAGGAGACTGGGATACCCAGATATGGAGAAGACAGAGATACTCAACAACTTTTTTGCCTCAGACATCACTGCAAGTGCTCCAGCAACACCATCCTAGTCACATAAAATGCAGAAGGCTAAGTCCATGGGACCTAATGAGATGTATCCACAGATTCTGAAGGAAATGGTGGATGAAGCTGCTAAGCCACTCTTCATCATATCTGAGAAGTCTTGGCAGCCTAGTGAAGTTCCCACTGATTGGAAAAGGCCAAATATAACCCCTACTTTTAGAAAGGGACAAAAGGAAGAGCTGAGGAGCTGCATGCTGGTCAGTCTCACCTCTGTGCCTGGCAAGGGAGCAGTCGGGTATTGTCGTTTTCATGTGAACCGCTTGCCTCTTTCTTATACCCCCTGTCATGTTACTGTTCATTTTGTTCTCTCATTGCTATTTCCAGCAAATTGTTCTTTTCTCAGCCTGTGATCTCTACCTTTTTGTGCCTCCAGTTCTCCTCTCCATCCTGCCACAGGCAGAAGAGGAGAGGGGGAACAAGGAAGCAGCACATGGTTTGAAGATTCTCAGTAGGGGCACTAAATTAGGGAGTGCTATTCCTAAACTATGGCATCTGGGGTCAACAGCTCAATGTCCAAGTGGAGAGCAGTGATGAGTGGCATTCCTCAGGGCTTGGCATTGGGATCAATGCTGTGTAACATCTATGTGGGTGACACAGACAGTGGGATTGAGGGCATGTCAGAGACTGAAAATTGTTCATGCCTCAAACATTGATATAAAGTTTTAAAGAAGCTACAACCACAGAAAACTCCTTGAAGAACTTTGGACTGTAAGTCAAACTACTAGATAAAGGGAAAACCCATTCTTTCATCAACCTCAGGCCCAGGGAGAAACAAACAAGTAAACAAAGAAACGAATGTGAGCCAAACCCAGCAGCTGTGCTAAAATCCATCCCTGGCTGAGTTTGGGGTGGGGGAGACCACAGCCTACAGAAGCCAGGTTTACACAGACTCCCCCCTGAAACGAGGCGGGGGGAGAGGAGCTTTTGGGTGAAACCTCTGCTCAGAGGCAGTGAACACCCATCCTCCCTTTTACACAAACTGGCCCAGCTGTGGAACCCCCAACCCTGGGAAGGCCGCATCCATGGGACATTCACCTGAGAGGGAGCTGAGGGGGTGCCTCAATCCATCAAATGCCCCCTGAAGTGCCCCCCCAGAGTCATTCCTGAAGCCTTGCACCACAGGACTGCATGTGATGCAACAAACCCAGAGACTGTTGTAAGAGACAATGGCAACCCTCCCTCCCTCCCCGGGGAGGTGCCTGAGCTTTCCTATGTGGCCTGAGCATCTATTAACCCATGGGATTCTGTGCTTCCCAGGGGGACCTTCACCACCAAGATCAGCTGGAGAGGATCAATGGAACATTGCTGGAGTCCATGGAGTGGTGATATTTTCCTTATTCTGTCCCTGTTGCTTTCTTTCTGTCCCCCTCACCTATTTTCTACTTCTTTCTTTCTTTCTTTCTCTCTCTCTCATATCTACCATCAATAAAACCCATACTATTGACTGGCATATGTCTCGTTTGCACCTTAATTCAGGCAGAGGAATTTCCAAAGAACGTTAACAATAACTGGATCTTAACAGGGCACCCTCAGCAAGGCTGTTAACAACACCAAGTTGAGTGGTATGGTCAACACGCTGGAGGGAATGGATGCCATCCAGAGGGACCTGAACAGACTTGAGAGATGAACCTGTATGAACTTTTTGAAGTTCTACAAGGCCAAGTGAAAGGTCTTGCACATGGGTTGGGGCAATCCCAATTATCTGTACAGGCTGGGAGGAGAACTGGGATTGAGATCAGTCCTGAGGAGAAGTATTCCAGTGTGCTGGTGGATGAGAAGCTCAACATGACCCAGCAATGTGCACTCACAGCCCAGAAATCCAGTCATGTCCTGGGCTGCATCCAGAGCAGCTTGGGCAGCAGGGCGAGGGAGAGGACTCTGCATCTCTGCTCTGCTCTCGTGAGACCCTAACCTGGAGTGCTGTGTCCAGGTGTGGGACCCCTACATAAGACAGATGTGGACATGTTGGGGCAAGCCTGGAGAAGGTTATGAGGATGCTCAGATGGCTGGAGCATCTCTCCAACGAGGACAGTCTAAGAGAGTTGAAGATGTTCATACTGGAAAAGAGAAGGGTCCAGGGAGATCTTACAGCATTTTCCAGTACCAAAAAGGAGCCTATACGAAAGACAGGAACAAAGTTTTTGGCAGCACCTGTTCTGATAAGACAAGGGGTAATGGCTTTAAACAGAAAGAGGGTAGACTTGGATTACATATTAGGAGGAAATCCTTCATTATCGGGGTGGTGAGGCACTAGAACAGTTTGCATAGAGAGCCTGTGGATGCCACATTCCTGGGAACAGGCCTCTGATCAGCCTGGTCCAGTGGAAGGTTCCCTGCCCATGGCAGAGGGGTTAGAACTAGATGATCTAGTTAGTCCCTTCCATTGCAAACCATTATAGGATTCTGTGATTCTAAGAGTATTTGATAATGTGTACTTAATGGTAACCATCCTTTGTTTGAAGGTATCCTTCAAAAAAAAGTCATATTTTAAAGGCCGTAAAAGGAGTAATGAGGTTTACATTTAATCCATGTTAATTTATTTGCTGTTTTCATTATTATGTACCTAATCTCATTACTTTTAATTTCAACAAGAATATAATAAATGAAAGTCTGTGCTAATTTGGTTGATACTGTCATTAAGATACTTTGGACTGCCACAGGACAGGGATGAGAAGTAAAATCCAAGGTCCATTAAATTGTGAATCCTGGTTTCTTTAATGAAGTACAAAAATTAATTAACTTGAATTTGCTAGATCCACTCATAGATACACTGGTGTTTGGTTTCTCCTTTACACCACCATTCAAGCTGTACTTGAAAGTGTCTTGGCTAGCATATCTTCTTTTCAATATGTTTATCAACTCTCAGGTGGATGCTGAAACATTTTGTAACAGAACTGCTAACAATTTTCATTAGAAAATGTCTTAGTGAAGGTCTGAAAATGTATTTCTTGGTACCCAAAATATCTAAATGAGAACAAGAAGGAGGAGGCGGCTTGGGAATGCCTTTCTCGTATGACAGAAATACTTGTAATAGTAAAAACCCGATAAAATGTCTCACAATGTCTCAGCCAGGGGAATGGAAGTATAATCAGAAGACTGAGTACTAGACGCTGAAACAAACAGATGTGGAGAGTGAAGAAGGGAAAGGTGAAGGTGGAAGACAGCAGAACCAGTTGGAGCAGCTGCAAGGAGGACAAAGGAACCTGTGCCTCATGCAGCACTGGCTGCGAATCTGAATCAAGTGGATGTAGAAAATAGTCAACATTTCTTTTTGTATTCCTGATGCTATAACAAAAAAAAAAAGTTTTATATAGGAAATGTTTAAGTATATATCAAGGAAAAAGTCTGGTTGAGATAAATTATAGACTTAGTAAAAACCAAACTTACTTAACTGGAGGAAGTAATTATAATTATTACATCATAGCTATCACAGCTGAGTGTGATTTGTCATGGTTTAACCCCAGTCAGCAGCTCAGCCCCACACAGCCACTCACTCCCTCTCCTCAGTGGGATCAGGGAGAGAACTGGGAGAGTCAAAGTCAGAAAACTTGTGGGTTGAAATAATGACGGTTTAGCAGATAAATCAAACACTTCTTGTGCAAGCAAAGAAAAACAAAACAAGGAATTCATGCACCACTTCCCATGGGCAGGCAGGTGTTCAGTCATCCCCAGGACAGCAGGGCTCCATCACATGTAACGAGAACTTGGGAAGAAAAGCATCATAACTCCAAATGTCCCCCACTTCTTCTCCTTCAGCTTTATCTGCTGAGCATGAAACCCTGTGGTCCGGAATATCCCTGTGGTCAGTTGGGATCAGCTGTCCCAGCTGTGTCCCCTCCCAACTCCTTGTGCACCCCCAGTCCCCTTGCTGGTGGGGTGGGGTGAGGAGAAAGGCCTCAGCTCTGTGTGAGCAGTAAGGAAACCATCCCTGTGTTATCAACATTGTTTCCAGCAGAAATTCAAAACACAGCTCTGTACCACTACTATGAAGAAAATTAACTCTAGCCCAGCCAAAACCAAATAAAGGTGGGCAGAACTGAAAACATCTATTACTATTAGAATGGCTTGATTCTGTCTGTACAAACGTTTCTCAGTGTGTAACTTTGAAAAATTTTAAATGTTAAACTAAAATTTTCCATGTTCTGTGTCTGCCTCAGGGTAACTGATCTGACCACTTTTTTATCCGTAATATTTTAGTCATTTATGGACCGATATTTCTCTATTCCTGACATTCCAGCACTTCTAGAAGAGCCAGATTATTTTCATTAATGGTGGTGCTTTTGAAAATGCAAACAAATTTGGCTGAGTTACAATCCAGAATTCACAAAGGCTCTCCATATATTTGCTAGAGATAATAATTAAGTCTTCAAAGAGCTATTTTTTCTTGCACATGCTGAAGGTTCTTGCTGCGCCTACTGCTAACCAAAGTGCATGGGTATTATTTTCCCAGGGATTAAGCATGATTAGCTTCAAGATGAAGTCAGCCTTTTGCCATAACGAGTCACTCCATCCTTGGATGTGTATGTTTATTGGAACCGAAAGCACAGGAGTCTTTCTGTTCTATGCCCCAGTACAAGCCTGACTGAGAAACAGACTGTATTTGTTTGGGAACAGCTCTGTGTTAACACAGCCACATTTTTGGTCTGAGTAGCTTTGAAACTGGACATTAGTGGTTATATGAATCCATCTGTCTTGATGGGTTCTGCGAAAGACAGGATAAGGAAAGTGCAGCTGAGAACCAGGAGGGGAGAGGGGAAACGTAATCACTCAGATAACAAACTCTAGGGCAAATTAGAGCATGGGGAAATAAGAAAAGACCAATGAACAAACAAACAAAAAAACCCAAACTGAAAACCTAAACTCACTTTCACACAAATTTTGGATGTTTGATTTATTCACGCTTGATAATTCACAATTTACTCAGTCTTGTAAAGCAGGTGAGTGTATGAGAAAATTCATGCTGACATCAAATGCATTTTTTGGTGTTTTTTTGATCTTGTTGCAAATTACATCCAAAGCTTTCAACTTCAATAGTGAGAAAACTAGGCATATGCAATGACCACAGGTGATAATGTTATTTTAAATGGCTTCCCTAGTGAAACATGGAAACACTTTGGCACTTTGGCAGAAGAGTTGGTCCAAGCCAGCAGTCACAGGAATAAGTAAGTTATTTCATCCATAAAGTCTTGATTGTCTGTACGCACTATCTTTTGTGCTGCAGATGAGACAGGAGTCTTGAAAACAGTTTCATCCAGACAACCCAAATAGAATTCCAAAGGAGAATAGAAAAATTTTGTATTCCTTGCTGTTCCTAAGAGATCACAAATTATATATTTTCTTCAGTCCAAGAAATATGCTTTGCCCAGTTAAACAGTAGGTACATATGACGTTCCATATGGGTAAGTGACTTTAATGATCATTCTGGAAAGTTTATTTAGATGACAAATATAACATCTGTTTACATACCTCCATTAGAGATAACTAACATTCTTTTCAAAGCCACCCTCAGGGTCTGGGGAGATAATCGTGGTTCATTACCGGAGAAATTGGGGATTATTCTTTTTGTAGTTAACATCAATAACTACAGAATTGCAAAAGGTCTAGTAAAATATATGGAAATTACCATAATCAGAATGATTTAGAATCTGATGGGATCTGCCTCTAGAAGCAGAAATGTGACTGTAATAAAGATGGGAATACTAAGAACCAGATTCTGAACTGCTTTTGATTGTTTAAATACGGTGTTTATTTCCATACGGGGAGGGAGACAGAGCTTTAATTCTCTGTGTCTTCTGATCAGCCACACCCAGTGCAGTGCATACATGCTAAGGTATAGATCAGTGCATTGTTCAGTGTCCAGCCCAGTTTTGTTCTGGTCATTGTGTCACTCACTATTTGTGAGATAGGGTTAAAGTCAGAGCAAATAGGGACTTTTCCTCAATGAATGAATTCTGCTATAAATTGACTAAGTGGGCTGTAATGTACCACCAAGCTTCTAGATTTAAACTATGAGATAAAATTAATTACTCTTCAGGATTGAACCTTAATTGGGTCTGAATGGTTGCCTTTTGAATGGTGTGATATATTTACATTTTACAGGTGAATTGATAGCTTTTGTGAGGAAAAAAAAAATAATTGAAAATAATTGCCACATTGGCAGTGCTGGCTACCTGGTGAGTGTGGTGAGCATTTTTCTTACAGGTTAGTTCAATTAAAATATCAGAGTCCGAGACAAAAACTCATGTGCTATTTATTCATCTTTTTGCTGTGTTTGAACCCATTGGTTTATGCTGAGCCCTCTAGGTCACTGAGAAGCAAGGTTCTCTCTCTAACCCCTTTCATAATAACTGGAACTGGCTATTAAGGTCCTACTATGAAAATTCTTTCATGTATCCTGATATACACCATTCCCAAAGTATTCCAGACTTGTAGGTTTAATTTTTCACAGTTTTCCAGATTTTTGACAGTCAAAGCAAAGAGATTTGAACATTGCAAATGAGATTTATAAAATAATACTTTGTTTTAAGCTACAGTGGCACCCAGTTCCTTCCCTCAACGGATGAATACCCTAATCAGTCAGCCAAATCCTATACAGCCATTTCTTACTTCCATGCTGGACCCACACTGAGAACAGAGGTCTGCCATGAAGTTATTCAAGGCGTTGCATGGGGGTGAATGCTGTTCATCAGTTGGCTGCAGAGATGGAACAGGTGGTCCTGGTGAGCACTAAGTTGACCATGAACCTTCCCTTACAGCAAAAGAGGCCAAGAGTCCCCTAGGCTGCACTGAGCTGAGTCAGCAGGTTGAGGGAGCTGATACTTCCCCTCTGTTTAGCACTGGCTCCTTTCCTCCCCAACTATTCCATGATTCTGTGAACTGGGTCTACATGAAACCATGTGCACTGTCCTTGGGTTGCTGACAGGAGTAAACAGAAAAGCAAGGCAGCTCAGCTGGAGCTCTTTTGTTTGATTGGTAACTAGGAGGCTAACGGAAAACATATTTTTGACTGCCCTTGAACTACATACTAATTTCAGTAGATTTTGCTGAATGGTTTTTAATCTAGAAAAGGTTCTAGGGATGGCTCAGTTCATCTCACAGGGAGAAGTTTAAGAAAAGCAAACAGTAACACATCCCATATGTTGATTACCTGTCCACATAGACACATGGAAAACCAAGATGCGTGCCTGACCATTTCCCATTTTACAGTGAGGAAGAGTCAGGTCGGTCACTTCAGTTTGAAGGTGAAGTTCAAAGTAAATGTCATGGAACTGAGGAATCAACATAATGGTTTCATTTTGTTCTTTTTTTTTCCTGTCAAAACCAAAGTGTATCTTGCAGTATTTATTCATCTGTGTTTTGATGCTCAGAAAAAAGAAGAACGTGAAACAACTTTCAGTCTTCTTTTTAGCAAAGTGATTAGGGTAGGACTCAGATTCTGGAAGGTGAGTGTTTGAGAATGGGGGAATCAATGTCAAGTGTTTTCAGCTTTAGTTTAGAAGTGATGAGGATCATCAAGCCTTGGTTTTTATTTATTTATTTACTTAGGATTAATATTCATCATCTGAGATCTCTGGTATTCATCTTCTCTCTTCCATGACACGTTTGAGTCGCAGGCAATTCCATCCATAATGAATTGTTATCAGCCAAAATGAATCTCGATCGGTTTCAGGGAATAAGTACCTGATTGCTAGGCTATTGCTATCATTACTAGCCAAGCTAAAATCAGCTAAGATGAGCTTAGGCAAGATATCCTGCACTCACTGTCAGGCTTTTCTTACTAATGGTAAGATCTTGGGTTTTTTGGCTTTGCTGTATCCACTTCTCTTTGAGGACAGGCATCCCAGTACAGAGGGGCTCATCACTGTTGGCCGGGATTGTCTGGTTTTGATGGACAACTTGGTCAGGATACTGGACCAAGATACTCTGAAGAGTGGAAAGGCTTGTTTTTAGGTCAAGATCTGTTGCTCTTGTGAATCTGTTGAGTCACATCCAGAGTAAGTTCAAGACTGTCTGTTAGACTCCATGGACACCTTACCTTGGGTGAATGTCTCAATACATGGGCTGCTGTGGAAAATTACATCCTAATTCCAGTAGTTTTGTAAATACAGCTTCTATTTTCCTTTCCTTTTTTGAACAGGTAAATCAAATACAATCTGAGTCATGGTGTGTATTTTGTATTAGCTGAAGCAGAAGACAGCCTATTTCAGTAAGGTCAAAATATTAACTTCTAATATTGATTTAGTATGAACTTCTGTTTTAATTGGGCGTGTAGATTACTTTGGGATGGCAAATACACATATATATTGGCAAAATGCTGCTGACAGATCTTTACAAAAAATTTCTGTCCAAAGAAAAGTGAATCTCAAATGTCTTAGAAGAGAAAAATAATGAAGATAACTGAAGGTCATAGAAGACATTGAATAGAGAAGTTATTTGCATGGCTTTATATAGGTAATTGGTTTTTGAATCTTGCTGCCAAAATGCCAGTTATAACATAAATTATTTTATGCCTGTAAAAGTTTTGTGAGTTATTTTGCTGTGAGGATATAAAAATCTCGGAATATTTTCTAAATCTACCCAGGCTACTTTCAACTTGGAACACAAAGTCTGTAACTCACAAGTATGCACGTGTGTCCTCAAACACACAGGAGCAGCACTGAGGGACACATTCAGTGCAGGGAGCTTGGTGTGGAGCTCCTGATGGAGCTGCAGGTTGAGCTCTGGGGGCAGGAGCCTGAGCCAAGAGGCTGTGAACAGCTGAGCCTTCACATAACAAAGGGCACCTGTGGCCCATCCAGGTGACTGGGCACAACAGCAGGAGCCGATAACTCCAGATTTTCTGGCATTTAGACTGTGAGGGTGTAAAAGCCCAGGGGCTACTTTGTTTGGGGTCCTTCCTCAGAGGCACTAGCTCAGGCCGTTATTTTGTTGTTTATTGCACTAAGTTATTGCACCAAGATTTAATTGTTTTAGGGATCTGGATACCTGAGACACTGCTGTGGGAAACCTGGTAACCGGTAAGGAAACGTGGTGCGGGTGTAGGGGTGTGTTGCTGCAAAGGTTTCGGCTCAGGTGTAATGAGTGTGACTGTCTCAGTCACTCTTGTATGGTTGGACAGGGAAGTTTCCTTAACAGCAGGTCCTCCAGGAGCTGTGTTTGTGCATTTGATTCCCTGATGCCTTAAATTTGTAAGCCATGACCATGACTGAGCAGAGCATAGCTGTAGGGTACCTGGAGACCACATACTGCACGGCAGTCCTGGAGCTGGGATGGTCACCCCAGACTGGGCTGAAATGGGGTCTGGGGCTGAGGGTAGCACATGGGGAGGTGGACAGGGACAATCAGCCTCACAATGCCCTCAGGGCCCCAACACCCCTGTTAGTTTTAAATTGTTGGTTATAGGTGCATTGTCCTGAAAAGAATAAAGGATTTAGAAAACTTGCAATTAAACCTTCCACTCTGTCAAACAGATACTTTGTCTACAAACTTCAAACACCTAATCCCATGACAATCTACTAACAGCTGCCAAAAGTTGTTGACAACAAATGTATTTCTTTTCTGAAAGAGAACACACCATTAGTATTTAACACAATTTGGCATTCCCTTTTGCCATGTTGGCTGTCCTAGGATAATGAGTATGAAGCTGATTTATTTTGGATGTTTTTTTTATAATTTCTTCAGTTTTCTCACATTCTGCTTGTTGGCAGATACATAGTGTGAATTTTCCAGACTGAAATAGTTGGTCTTCACCTGCCAAGATCTGCAGTTAGTATTATTTTAAAAAAAGTTGGGAGGAAATAATCAGGTAAACAAGACTGAGCTGACTCTAGTTAGTTTTGGAAAAATGAAGCAATTGTCCCTTCTACCAAACAATTAGCTTAATTTACATTAAGGTAGTTTTCTCGTGTGGTTTATACTTCCTGGGTGTTTCAAGCAGAAACACCAAAGATTGACTGACCAGTCAAACATCAAAAGATGTGCTCTACGCTAGGGGACATTTGTCAAGCAAAGGAAGCATTTGCAGCACTTCTATAAGCATTAGTGGTTTTAATAAGCTGGGAAACCTGTTCCTGATCACATTCATGGTTTTTTTTTTCTCTAACATCTAATTGCATTTCCATTTCTGCAGCTTGTGTTAATTGGCCCTTGCCTTTTGCTCTGAAGTTTGGCTTCTCTGTAACCATCCATTTACAAAGATGGTCAGCTGGATTTGCCCCTTAGCACCCTTTCTGGCCCAAATGACATCACATGCTCCAGCCCGCTGACCCTCTTCACTTGACTCACTTCAGTTTGTTCATCTCTTTTTCTGGGTAGCCCAGAAGAGACTCAGTACTTCAGAGGTGTTTTCATAATACTCAGCAAAGTGAAGAGTCACTTTCCTTGATGTCCTTTCTGTACTCCTAAAGCAGACCACTGCATGGTTTACCTTAAGTGCTGTAAGGACACACTGCTGATTCCAGTTCAACTTGTCCATCAGGCCCTCAGCTTCTTCTCTGCAATCCTGCTTCCAGCCAATTAGTCCCCAACCAGTTTTGTTGCATGGGATTATTTCTCCCAAGGTGCCAGACTTCATACTTCCTTCCTTGAACTTCATGAAAATTATTCAAGTATACTTCCCCAACCTGGCAAGATTCCTATGAATGACAGAGATGCCTATCAGTACATCAACAGCTCCCTCCAATTCGTGAACTGTGAACTTTTTGTTTTAATTTGTTCTGTAACCATCCCACAGACTAAATTAGGAAGACCATCTTTTAGTTCTCCAGATCCTCCTCTTACCCTTCGTAAAGGTGGATGCAATATTTGCATTTTTTAGTTATCAAGACTCCTCCTGACACCACAGTCTTTCAATGAGGGAGGTTTCACTACAATGTTTGCAAGCTTCCTAAGCACTTTTGGATGCTTCCCATCCAGTTCCATGGACTTTGTGCATCCAATTTACTTAAGTGGTCTCCAGCTTCATATTTTTGTGTTGTGGGTAGCACTTCCAGCCCTGGACTCTACTGGTCATTGTAGGGTCTAGGGAGGCCGGAGAGCAGACCTTGCCTATAAACATTGAGAAAGCAAAGTTGTTTCACGACAAAGGGTTTTCCATATCTTTGTGACTATATCCCCATGTTTCTCTTGGTCTTCCTTGTGTTGCTGGTGTACCTATGGAAAGCTTTCCTGTTACCCTTTATGTCCAGCTCGAATTTTAAGTTCATTAGCCATCCAGTAGCTCTCTTTCTAGAAAATAGCTTTTACTGTAAGGAACAGTGTATGCTCAGTTTCGCTACTCCAAAATACTTTCTGAGAAGCACTAAATAAGTAATAGTTCCTTATTTCTTCCTAATGATACATTTTCATTGAACTCTTCATCTAAAACTTTCTGTATTGCCTTCACAAGTCACTACATTCATGAGCTGAAAGTAATCTGGAACATAGTTGTTGATAAATGCTCTTTTTTTTCCTGTTGTAATTTTTTGCAATCATTATATCTATTTAAGAACATATTTAGAAACAGTTATTTTGGCATAAAAGCAATTCACTAATCAGTCATTAGTCATAAGGGAACAAAATTATGTCTGATTGAAATGGTAGATGAACGTGTCATCATGAACTAGTTAAAAATATACTTTCACATTCATGTGAAATTTTATTTTTAATAAAGATTCATGCACTGTGTTTGGTTGTACTGAGACAAAAATTCAGGAAAAGTGCTGTCCACTCTTCCAGAGTTATCTGCCAATGGCACTATTTATTTCTCCTGGTACCATCCAATCCATGTTCATTTACTTATTTATTTTCATCTCTTCAGCTATATTTATAGATATATATATATTATAGAAGAATTATAACCAAAACTTCCAACAAGGCTGCCAGTTATGCTTTGTTTTATCTAGTGACCAATTTCCATGAATTAACAATGCGCTTCAGAGGAGCATTTCTTTGTTACTATATTAACTGCTTACAATATTTTTTCCATTTCTTTCTTTGAGACAACTATTATTATTCTGTTTATGGAATTCAAGTACCATGTACATATAAATGACTTATGTAGATAGAATGAAATCCTTTGTATAAATGAAGATATTGGTGCATCATACTTCTAAGAAACAGTACAGAGAAGAAAAGCCATGGACTATTGCTGCAATCTGCATAGGAATGATGTAATCTAATGTAAGTGAAAGCAAACTGAACACAAATTCTAAGGTGTATCAAAAGGGGGTAAGAAATACTATAGCTCAGTGTGGTGTCAAAGCCATATTGTTGACTGAATGATAAAGAGATTGAGCTTTAAGGTCTAACAAGTGACGTAAAAAAAATTTTCAATTGCACAAACATTCTCTTAAATTAATCCTGACATACTACAGGACATTAAGGAAATTAATGTAGTTTGCTAAGAGTGGTCTTGCAAGAAGTCCCCAGGTGTGTGGACTGTTTTTATAAATGTTTATTATCAATATTCCAGGGGCTGTTGGATTTGTTTGGTTTTGTCAACAAGCTTAGTGTTCTGGTCACTAAGCTGTCATAACAGCTTGCTATCAGGAAAACCTGCAAAGGTCTAATCCTCTTTATACTGGATAAAGTTGGAAGAAAGAAGTGGAATGCTTATGGGATGGAGCTGACCTATGAGAAACTAGTTAACAGACTGAATAAACAGACTAACAAACCCTGGGAACCTTTCATTTGAAATTAATGATTACTGGGAGGGATAAAAAATGATTTGAAGTAAAATTAGAGAATAGAAATAAATGGATGAAAACAAGGAGATGGAAGTTGAAAGTAACTCAGGCGAATGTTTCTCAGAGCAAGAGCTGTTTGACTGAAGAGCAGCTTTTTTTAGCTAAACGTTGGAATTTGATTTAATAAATGATGCAAAGTGAAACAAAAGCATCACAATAAAAATTTTCAGTACATGACTACTCAACTGTTCTTTGATTTGCTCTTACATCTCCTTTAGGAATGTAGACCATAGCTCTATGAAATCAACCTTGTCTTCTACCCTATATCCTATAACCTTTTCTTTAAACTGGAGAGATGTGGGTTTGACAGATGAACCACTCACTGGATAAGGAGCTGATTGGCACTTCACACTCAAAGAGTTGTGGTCAATGTCCAAGTGGAGACCAGTGGCAAGTGGTGTCTTCAAGGGTCAGTCTTTAGCAACACCCTTCTTGGTGACATGGCCAGAGGATTCAAGTGCACCCTCAGCAAGTTTGTTGATGAATCCAAGCTGTGTGGTGTGGTAGTCATGCTGGAGGGAAGGGTTGCCAGAGGGACCTTGACAGGATTGAGCAGTGGGTCTGTAAATTCCTGAAGTTCATCAAGGCCAAGTGAAAGGTCCTGCACCTGGGCTATGACAATTCCAAGTATCACTACAGGCTGGGAGGAGAATTGGGACTGAGAGCAGCCCTGGGGAGAAATATTCAGGGCTGCTGGTGAATGAGAAGCACAACATGTCCCAGCAATGTGCACTCACAGCCCAGAAAGTCAGCATGTCCTGGGCTGCATCCAAAGCAGCGTGGCCAGCAGGGCGAGGGAGGGGATTCTCTCCCCCCGCTACTCTGCTCTAGTTAGTAACTTTTTCCTTCAGAAGCTAATGTGCTTTCCTTGTGGTCCTGTTATATAGAACAGATTATTTTCCTCATACAGCAAGTGGTTCCAGGAGAATTCATGAGTTTTGTAACCAAGAGCTTCTTTCCTGGATTTTTATGTAAAAAAAAAAAAAAAAAGTCCTCCTTACAATTAGGTCTTCTCTTCCTAAAATTAAGTAGGTATGAATAGCAGGCTGTGTTTACATCCATTTATACAGGAAAACTACTTTTTACCTTAGCCATTAGCTTGCTTTCATTTATTTGTGCAGTGCTAGCCTGAGAATTGTGGCTGGTTTGACCTACTGTACAACACAGACTCTAGAATTCTACCCTGTCCATCCTGCATTAAGCTCAAAAACTTCTGTATCAAAGCAAAGAGTAGGGGGTCCAGCCTTTGAGGTCACTTGGTGTAGATAAAATGTAATGTTATAGATGCTCCAAATAATGCAAATAGATTGGTTTTACTCTTCCAAGTAATGAAGACAGTTTAGAGCAACTGTGTATATGGGTAAAGCTCTTTTCATTATAGAACCATCGGGGATTCAACTTGCTTCTATATCACCCTTTCTTGATTCAGGGACTGTCTTTGTCATTTACGTACGCAGCACGTTGACCTGTATGTAATTCCTTTACAAAAACATGCTAGGATATTTCTGTTTGAGAAATATTTTTAGATATTGTTTTCAACTGAAATGAAATCTCAAGGGTGGCCATGTATGGACTGCAGAGAAACAAGACAGATTTTTGTTATTCTTTTAATATTGAATCAGTTATGTTCCATCAAATGGTTTTGCTGTTGTTCTGAAGTTCATGTTAGTCTGTTAAGTCTTTGCTTTCCAAAGGCTGAAGAGGGAGCTTAGCAACTTGAATTCTTGGTAATGTATGCTCTAAACCTTGTCTCTTTTTGGCTGTGATGTGTGATCACATCTTTCTGCTTTCCATTCATCTGCAGTGGAAGCTTATAACTGGCCCATAATAAGACAGTGACAGAACTGTGTCAAACTCTTCAAAGATATATTAAGAAGATAACACAAATAGCTTCATGGGGAAGAAACAATTTCTCATTGTCTGCTCATAAATTCAAGTTCTTTCAAAATAACTCTAATGGGAAGTAATAAGTTAGAAGAGGATATTGTAACAGGCACTACACCTAAAAAAGATTGTCTGAGCCAGCTAATTGGCATTTTTTATTTTCTACATGGATGGCCGGCTCTGGAATTAAAATTCTAACTTGGTTATATTGCCACCTTCCTTTACACAATTCACACTGTGCATTTATCTGTATGCAATGTGACTGTAATAAGACTCCTGATTAACTTATTCTATGGGAATATGCTGGGGTATTTGTGGTATACTTTTCTGCTTACGTTGCTATCTGAATGGAGACCAAGAGTAGTTGAATTTCTTTTTCTAAATCAAAAACCACCTGTTGTAAATAGGTGTGTCCCCAGCCCCCTTGCCATCGTGGCAGTAGGAGGAGGAGAAAAGGCCTTGGCTCTGTGTAAGCCCTGCTCAGCAATAACAAAAACATCTCTAAATTATCAACCCTGTGTTCAGCACAAATCCAAAACACAGCCCCATACCAGCCACTGTGAAGAAAATTGCCTCTATTCCAGCTGAATCCAGCACAACACCTCTACCTGAAAATAGCAGGTCCAGTAAGGGAAGTTCCTGTATTGGCATGGAAATGCTCTTGTATTTCACTCCCCTGCAATTTTATGATTCTTTGATTCACTTGGATGTGAAATTGGTAAACCTGCTGTGCTGTTCTCCACCAGCTTTGACATAATTGACTGTGACTTAATATTCCCAGCTGAGGGTTGTTTTCTTCTCTTGATATAGTTCCCTTCCAAACCCTTGTCATTTTTCTCTTTCATTGGATCTTGATTTCTAAATGATTGTCCTTATGTTAACCCTAGGACATGCAGCTAACACTGAAAATGGATATGTTTGTGTTTGTAGCTCCTTAAGCTTTTCTGGCCTCTGATAAAAATGAAAAGAACATGCCCTTGATCATGCAGACAGATACATTGTGCAGGCAGCAGTGTCTCAGTGCTGTGCTGGTATTTTTCTGCAAAACCTCTAAGACTGAGACCCATCCTGTCTGGGGATCATACTTGTTCTTGGTTTGTTTTTTTTTTTAACTAAGCAAAATATTACTTTTGAAAATCATTGATAGATTTCCAATGAAATTTCCTTAATTGTGATTTTTTTAAATAGCCATATTTTATTTTTCTCCTTCTACTGTTTTATTTTTGGTGTTGTAGTCCTGCATGCTTCTTGCCTTGAATACCTAGAAGAAGAGAGGAGTAGATAGACCTGAAAAAGCTGTGTTGTTTTTTTTCAGCTGTCTTTCCCCACCCTTATGTTCCAGTTTCATTAAATGAAGTGTTTTTTTTTTTTCTTTCATTTTACATATCAATAGTTATGTAAATCAAATTATTTGTCCAAGATTTCCTAGGTACACTGTGATAACAGTGAGTTATGCCAAATCGGTTGGCTCCTGGCCTAATCTTGGACTAATCACAACCACTCCTTCTAGCCCAAATCACCACTGAGAATATTATTTCTATACAAGATTGCATTTCAGTAACCAACCCACCAAACAAAAAACTTGCAAAGAAATTGCCTTTGCCTTATTTCAGTAGTTTTGCTATTGTGTTAGTAATTGTTCATATTATTTTGTCTTCAAGAAAAGTATTTACAGAAATTTAGGATCTCTAATAAGTTGGTCCAGTCAACGTTTATTACTCTTCTTTTATTCTTCTTTTATTCTGTATTTTTTTATGGTTGCATAACATTGCATTCTTGGTTGGAGGGAAAAATCTGTTACTACATCTAAATCATCTATGCCCATGATTCTAGCTTCCCTTTCAGAACTCTATTAATAATTTTTGTTTCCCATATGCACTTTTTCTTTCCCATATGCACATTTTTGCCTGAAGCAAACTATTCTCAGCATTTATTTTTGGTGTATGTCCAACATTGCTGTAATCTGGTTACAGTTATTTGTGCTGGTACAATATCAGCTAAATCTATTTCCTCCATTTCGTCATGCCTACTTAATATTTTAAAAAGAAAATTAGTGAGATTTTTCCACAAGAGTATTGGGTCAAACCCAGTTCACGTAGTATATTGTACAATATTCAGTTTTGCTTTGTGCACCAGTTACTATCAAATTAGGATGACAGTTGGGCATGTGGATTTGAGCCATGTGTTAATCCAAGTTCATCCAGAGGTGCGTGCCATCCTCTCTAATACAATGGTTCAATTACAGTGGATGAAATTGCATTATCTTTTGAATCCATCTTACCATGTTGTCTGGCAATTAGTTGCACATATGCATCCCATATTCAAGTGTTTTCGTCTCACATAGGCAGTGACAACCTTTAAAAAAAAGTGTTGACAGTAATATAATTTATTTGTTGGAATTTTTTTCTTTACTAATTTTTTAGATATGAAATACCCTGAACATACCCAACACTTCTAGGCTATGCTCAGTGGTGTCAAATTCTTTTGAAAAAAACCCCCTTTTTCCACATTCTGATAAGAGGCTATTTCAAGTATACTGCTTTAACATGAATGTTACAGTCAAAAGGATGCCTTTGTAGTCCTACATGGTTCTGGTTGAGGTGCACTAAGGTTGCTAAAAGGTCATTTACTGCTTTAAAATATAGGGCTAGGGAGGTTTGTGATAGACATTTTAGTGCTCTGGTACAGTTGACTTTACCCAAAATTTTGTGTGTAGGTGGTCTACAGAATATGTCTGGTCACAGAACGTGTGGATTCTTTACACTCCCCAATCCTACTGTAGCCATTGCTTGGCCTGAATTTTACATATATTGTATCTTACTTTGAGTAACTTTTTAAATTATGTTTTGTTTGGGTTTTTTGGCTACTTCTGCAATTATCTAGGTTTCTCCAAACAGATTTGAAAGATAGATTAAAGCTTTTTTTTTTTTTTTTAGATTCTAACTGGCATTTGAGAAAGCTAGAATAGCATCTGGATAGTCTGGGGTGATCTGTGATCTAGGTAGCTTGCTATGTGACAAAAAGGCTGATGGTTTTAAGGTGATGGACACTTAATACAGGTCTGCAATGATGGAAATGAAAACTGAATTTGGCCATGTTAGTGTTTTGTCTTTTATATATACAGTATATAAATAAATGTTACAATTTATGTATGTGTTTTATAGCTTCATTTAATGGCAACATATATATTTCTTTAACTGAGGTGTCCTGCTGGAAGTGGTGCAGTAATGACTTGAATTATCTTCTGGTAGACAAGTTTTTAGGTGCTCAGGGTTGAATTTCCCTTGAGCACTAGAGGAAAGCAGCTTTCTGGGCTGCTCGCACACCTTCACTTCCTATGCTTGAGTAAAACTGCACAAGATGGATTCAGTGTTACGTAATTTTACATTTACACGTAGCAGTGATTACCTTGTATACTCCCTTAGCTCAGATTTTTAAGTGCTGGCTTCCACATCTATGCTTGCAATTCAGAAGCGCATTAATATTTCTTTTTCAAACATGAAGTGACCTTAACACTATGCCAAGCTCTGTGAGTTCTTGCAGCTGGGTTTCGGTTACGTGAGAGTATATGGTGTACGATTTTGGCTGTTCAGTGAAGTACTGAATAAACCTTGCATTACCACATCAGTTTAATACAACTGGGACAAGCACCTTGAATGAAAATACAGCTAAAACTGATGTGAGTTTCACATGCAGCAACTGGAACTACAATGTTGTCAAAATATCTTCTCCACTGTTAGAGCATTGCCATAATTCTTTTTTTTTTTTTTCTAAATCAAGAATTACTGCCAGGATTTATTGTTATGCATTTTAGCAATGTCTAAGTTTTGAGGAATTTCAGGTTAGCTATGTAGGAGGAATTACCTAACTGAATCAATGTTTTTTGCATCAAAGCATTTGTAAAAATGCATTTATCTCACTTGAAAGCATATTTGCAGATAGTCATAGCTGTCTCTTTCTTTGAAATCTTTAACAGTAGATTTGTTTTAGATTTTGTGACAGTAAAATTATGTATATTACACAGTCATTTAATTTTTGTGTATACTTAAATCCTAGTTGAACACCAACAGACTTAAGTGTTGTTTCACAGTCCTGTATTTTTTTTTTTAGAAATCAATTTGTTATTTTCTACGGTTAAATGTACCTGAGATATGCTTAAGTTAAAGAAAATTTTTAAAAAGTATATTTGTATATGAGTCCATGATCCAATGAGTGTCTTAAGGGCCTAAGGACTCAGCTACCTGAGACTGGAGAATACCCCTAAACATCTCAAGATGTTTGGAACAATCAGCCCAGATTTATTCACTTTACACTCCTGTCACTTCTATAAGAAGAAATAAAAGGAAATACTTGCAAAAAAAGAATTCAGGATAATTTAAGGAAGAGATTGTATTAGTAAGAAAAACCCAAGAGGGGATTTACAGAAACCTCTGTACAGAAGGTTATTGGCAAGCACCAAAGAATTTTTAAGGGGTGAAAAACAGAGGAGAAAATGGTACATCAATCAGAATCTTGAGGACCTTACACACAAAAAAATATATTCACATTTACATGTATAAGATGCTAGAGAGTTAATTTGTGGCATAGGTCTCTTTGGCTTTATTTTTAAATTCAGCCTCTTTCTCTTTCCGCTGCGTTTGTGCACATTAGCCTGTGCACATTAGCACATACCGACGTTCATGCTGTGGTTTAGCATTTAGGGCAGATAACATTCTTCCCGGACTTGTCATTTGCATCTTCTGATGCAATTTTGTTGACAAGGTCTTTTCAGGCATGCAGGGAAAAAAACCCTCCCGCGTCTGTTGGGATCATTGGTAAAGGAGTATCTTTTTCAGTACTTTGTCTAGATGCTATTTCCACAAGAAAGCACTTTGCCCGTAAAGCTTGTACATATAAATGTGCTTCAGCAGGGTGCCTGTGACTCGTGTCAGGGTCAGCTAGAAAATGACTACATCTGCCTGAAAATTGCAAGAGTGGTTTTTGCTGGTTGTTAGATTTTCCTTTTTTTTTT
>VXAZ01006775.1:3986468-4046217 GCA_013399875.1 Gymnorhina tibicen | reverse complement strand
CCCCCAAATCCCCAGCCAAGCCCCAGGGCAGCCCGGGGCAGTGGTGGTCAGAGTGCGCCTGTGCCCACGGCTGGGCCCCCCCGGTGCAGGTGAGCTGATTCTTCACTCTCCAAGCGACTTGGAGGATGCTGCAGGGAAAGAAAGTGAGGTTTGGTGGTGTCGACAACTTTTTGTGGTGTGTCTTGATGTGCGTTTAGTGGTTTGTTCTGGAAATTTTATGTGCAAGGGCAAGCTGTCGGGTAGTCATCTCTGTGTTTGAATATTGCTTCTCTTACACTGTTGCCTATGAAAATTGTGGGGTGTTCTTGAAAAGGTTTTCTTGTTAAAATGTTTTGGTTCGTGCCTCCAGGTTCTGCAGACTTGCTATTCCATTGGGCTGTATAGAACTGATGGGTTTATCTCCCATGTGTGATGGATTTTGTGAGCTTCTGTAAACAGTTTGTTTTCAAATATTACATGAAGTTAAAGTGATATTTTAAGAGACAGCATGGGAGAGGGGTGATTTACTGATTACAGAAAGTGTGACCTGTTTCTCCTCTTTGGAACTCCAAATGTAGTTGAAATCTTTAATAAATATCAAATAGCTCTTTAGCTTTCATGAATCTATAGATTTTTATTTAAAGGCAGGGCAGTGTATTTTCAAATATAAACCAAGCAGGGTCTATGATGCGTGCCGTTACCTGTAAGCAATTAGGCTGAAAGCCAGCACTGTGAAATAGAAATCTCAGTGACACTCATAGGGTGCTTAATATTAAAAACCATTAAAAAAACTACCTCCACTGATTCATGTTTTCATGTCTCACTTAGAAAACTTTCAGCTTATTCAAAAGCTTTCTATCATGGCAACATCAAATGCTTTTGTCAACATTTCACAGTAAAAAAGCAGAATGTATTGTTGAAATAACTTTTTGAAATATATCTTTATTTACTGATACAGTATACACTAGAGTTTAACTAGCCTCAGCCCACGCTGAACATGTGCACCCTCTCTAGAGATTACATCTCTTCTTTCATGGAAATGATTTTAATATATTTTCACTGTACAGAAAAGCAATAAGGCAAAGGATTGTCAGATAGTGTAGCTGTATTTTATTGTGTCTTATGGTCTAAAAAAGTGATGCTCTGTTGACTGAAAGTGATTCTTCTATAAAAACTTTTTTTTTCCCCCCCTCAAATCTAGTATCAAGTGGAAAAACTAAGCTTTCTGTTATATTTTTGAGTGACCAAAATGTTGCATGTGACTACAATATATTTTATATATGTTCTTTCATATACAAAGCACATACAGCTATTTATGCTGGAATAAAGACAATGTAAAAATAATATATAAAGTATCAAATTAGACTTTTTTCTATTCTGAATTATAAAAAGCTCCAAATATTTTCTTAGGCTCTGAAGATTTTTGATTTGGAAAAATCTTGAAGGAAAAAAATACCTTCAAGGAAAGAGTTCCTTGGTTTTCAAAGGTACAGAATTTATGAAGAGAAAATATAGGAGCATTATTTAAAGAATAAAAGGCTACTTCAATATCTATGTTATAGATGTATTGTAAAGTTATTTCAGTATTTTTAATACCTTTGTGATCACATCCTCATGTGTTTAGATAATGTGGAATTATTCAGGTTTTTGTACTTCTTATATTTAATACAGAACTTTGCTCTGGAAGCTTTCTTTACTGCATGTTCTGAATGCCAGCTACTTCATTCTGTTTAGGAAGGTCCCTTTCTTGGTTCTGTCTATAATGAATTTGTCACTGTGTCTAGGGGTGATCTGATGTACTTGGGCAAATACTTGGTGGTTTCAGTGCAGTAGAGTTGAGAGATTATTATTTAAAACAAACATCTCTTTTTCTCTGTGCAAAGTAAGCATTGTGTAAGGTATGGGCAGGAAGGGAGTGTGTGTACATTTGTTTTTGTGTGTGTACATATATTGTTGTGTGTGCATGCACCTAGACAATCATTTTATCAATGATATTGCATAGAAGCAATATGAGAAAACATTCTAGAGCTGCCCTTACTACTTCTCCTTGGTCTGGGGATACAAGTTGAAGTCAGTGATGGTTTTTGAGGGCCATGTTGACAGGGAAATCTTTCTTTCTTGCTGAAATAAAGAGATGCAGTGGAACAGTTATATTTGCTAGCCTAAAGAATTTTTTTAAAAATGGAGAATTTATTTTAAATGTCCAGCTAATGTGTAAATGTGAGAATAAATAAGACATTGGCATCTTCCAAGGTGGAGTGTTTTATTACATAAAGTTCTGAGCATATTTTTCTTCTGCTTGACTTCTTTTGGGAGAGACTGCTTTCTTCAGACATAGGAAAGACGTAACACCTTGTGAAACTGCTTCTTGATTAGTACTGTAGTACCAAATTAAATGCATAGATCCTTCATTCCTAGGGTGTTTACTAGACAGCTGTTATTAATGTGCTCTTTGGCATCTTGATCCTGACAAAAATGTTGGTTTTATTGGGAAGTACATGGCTCCATTTTCTTTACCAGTTTCTTCTTTAGTATGCCAGAGCAAAGAGGTGGCACTCTGGTGTTATTGATATTTCAACTGTCTTAGAAATTCCTCTTTGCTGGCTTGCATGTTTGTGTTTGCTCGTAGTGTCATGTTGAGTTGTAGGCACAAAACTGCTCTCTTTATATCCAAATAGAAATTAAGTTTGAATTACAAAAAACACCACAAAAAAACCAAAACCAACAAAAAACCCCAAACCAAAACCCCCCTAATTTTGAAAGTGAGTTGAAATCATGTTTACATGGAAATTTGATTCCAAGACCTAATTTGGCCTTTAACTTCCATTCCTTTTTGACAAACACATGTCCAGTTCTGTTTATTTATTTAAAAGAAAAAGGGGCAGGGGGAAAACTAAGAAGAAAAGTAAGTTAATAGAGAAGTTTTAAATGTCCCTGTTGCTTGGAAATATTTTTTTATGTCTCTGCAGTGCACTGGGTATCTCTAGCACCATTAGTACCATGGAATTATATAATTTGTGTGATTCACTCAGTGATTTCATATTTAAGGTCACTGTTATGCTGTGAGGAATCTGAGCAAAATTTGAGGGTGGAAGAGGGCTTTGCAGAGGCAAGGAGGTGACCTGGTGTTTTCCATGGGTCATTCTGACATGGGATGTGGTTTGTAACATTGGATGGACTTTCCCTGTAGGCACCTCTGTATTGCTGGCACATGCAATCTAGCAATTAATTAAATTAGAAATATACGTGTAGCTGAAGGTGTGCAGTGAACACATTCTACTTGCAGAAGGGACAGAGGGATAGGATCTGTATTGCCGTGGTTGTAAATGGAAGAGGAGATTGCAGAGTTTGTGTTAGTGTTCTTGTTTTAGGAAGTCCAAGGTGTAAATTTTACTTTGTATGGTCTGTATGAAGGAGGTCCTCCTCTAAACACTTTCCCAATATGAGTTTTAGGGTTTCTAGAGCTCAAGATTATCCTCTTGAAGGGGAAGGAAGGTTTGGAAGTAGATTTCCATCTTTGGCTGTTTCCCAGTTCAGAGGACAATATTGGGACTCCACTGAAATTTAGCTAACTCTATTTGCTATAAAATTTTTGGTGCTTCTATTTTGAAATGTTCTCAAAGAAAATAATCTCATATCTGATAGTGTCCTGGATGTGTCATCTTCAAAAGTGCATGTTTTTGTGCAGTTTTGTTTTGAAAACTTCCATGAAAGTGTAAATGTTCACCTATTTTTGAATAGTTTACTGTCAGTGTCGTCTTTGATGACTTTTTTGGTTGGCTGGTTTTTTTTTTTTTTTACAATCAATATCAGAAAAGATTTTTTGTAGTCCGTGTCTTTTAGAAGAAATAGCTTCACTGTTGTGCTTTGTTACCTGGTAGAGGCTTGCGAGCTAAACCCTAGGCTATAGATGTGGCATGACTTTAAAAGGGCAGTGAGCAGCCAAATTCTGAAGGATCTACCGAGAATGGTCTTTTGTGTTTGAAGGCCTTCGGCGCTAGTGCTGAAATTCCAGTGTTTCGTTTGAGAACTCCTTGCTCGGTGGGATGAGGTGAGAGCTTGCTTCAAGGCATTTTGCCTCAGTACTAATGCAGACAGTCTACTCCAAGAGACACTGGCTCTTCCAGCAGTATAAAGAAATGATTGGTCATGGGTTGTGTTTTTGAAAGCTTAGATCACTCCTTTCAGTTCAAAGATTCCCACATGCAACTGGCCATTCTTCTGGCAAGTCCCTCCTGGCTATTAAGTTACATCAAGCTATTTTAGTTAGCTAAGGGAGAGCTTTTCACTCTAATCTAGTGTGTTCAAGCACCAGTGAAATAGCAGTTAAACAGCAAATAAACAGCAATAATTGGCTTTTAAACTTTTTTTTCCCTTTTTAATCTTCAGGGCTATTGAGAGCTAGATGGTATAAGTTGAGTTCAAGTTTTGATGGGAGTAGCTGGGCAATTTTTCATGGGGAAGGAAGTTCATATTCCATTCTCAGGGTGGTATGCATTTATCAGTGGATTTAGATGACAGCTCTTAATTCAGGATCTTGCCTTGGATTGTTCCTCATGCTGCATTCGTAGAATTGAGGTCACTGAAACATTGTCAGCAATCTGTGCAGCTGCCATGTAAAAGATGTACAAATGTGGAAATACAAAAGCTGTTAACGTATTCATTTGAAGATGAGTGATATTGTTATAGTAATTCCTGTATCCAGTCCCTCTTACTGACAGAGGACTTTGTCAAAGTCTGCACCGTTCTGGGTGGCATTCAGATCCGAATCTCTCCCAGGACAGCTGCTTTAGTAAACTTTGATTTTGCATTCATGTTTAACCTATTTCTTCTACCAAAACCAGGAAATCAGAGTTACTACTGAATTCATAGCAGTTATGTTTGGCATGAAATGGAGATCAAAGCTTAGCCTGTTGAGGCCAGCAATTTCCTTACTCATGTAGGGAGCAGTCCTGATCAGAAGTAATGTGAAATTACTTCTTCCCAGGGAGGCCTTCCCAGGGAAGTGGTGGAGTTACCATCCCTGGAGGTATTTAAAAGACTTGTAGATGTGTTGCTTTGGGACATGGTCTAGTGGTGGGCTTGGCAGTACTAGGTTAATGGTTAGACTCCGTGATCTCAGAGGTCTTTTCCAACCTCAGTGATTCCATGATTCTGTAATTGCTTGGAAATGTGTGTCCTTAGTGTAGTGATTGTTCACGTGACTCCAGTTTGAATGGTATGCAGTGAAAAGGCCAGAAACTCAAAAAACTAAGTATGCTGAGGCCACGGCAGGACTTTCTCTATAAACACGGAAGTTCCCTTTTTTGGTGGTTTGGTTTTGTTTTGGGGTTTTTGGGTGGTTTTTTTTGTTGTTGTTTTTGGTTGGTTTTTTGTTATACGGAAAGGAAAAAGAAAATACCAGTGTTAGTCATGAGGCTTTGTGGTCTTCAGATTCAGGAACCTGGGGATGTGTCAGACATTCCAGATTTTTCACCATCTCACAAAAGGTAATTCAGCAATCCCTGCCTTGATTGATAATGTAGCATTGCTTTGCAAAGGCCACTGGTAGTAAAAGAAAGGTGGATATTCTTTTTATTTGTTGTATAATATTCTGTCTCCTTCTATTAACGTATCAGGTCTTCATCAGTGTTAATAGTTTTGATAATACATAATAAGTGTTAGCAAAGAAATTTAAGAAATAGGAATGATTACACAGATCCTGACAGTATTTGTGTGCAAGATGTTCCATATTTTTTCCTTTAAATACAGAAATGGATATACTATGTACTCTACTTACCAATGATAGTAATGATTTATAGTTTAATTACACGTTATTTGGCTCCTGCTGATTGTTCAGTCATAAATGTCTTAATGCCTAATTTGCATTTGTTGCACCATACTTAGAATTGCTTTATTTAAACCCATGTTTCAAAGTTTCTCCTCCTAGATGTCCCAAAAAGCCAAGACCACTTTCTCCCCTTGACATGTAATTTGGCTACTGGGATTTTCAGAGGGGGATGAAATGGGACATAGAAAGGGAATTGTAGGGTTTGGACAGGTATTTTTTGGTAGCATTGGTAATTGGCCAAAACTGCACAAGTGTTCTGTTAGTTTTCCTGCTATTCATCATTTTCTCTAATACTTGCCATGTTTATTCACCCATGGGTAAACTGTTCATCCTATTTGAGAACAGACGGGCATTTCTCTAGGGCCAGACTTGCAGAACCCAAAGGGATTCAAAACCTTTTATTTTCCCTGCACTTTTTCTATATTCTATCATGTAATCCACTCCTAAGACTATCCAGGCATTTTCACCTAAGTAGATCTTTGCTACCACAGGAACTTAGAACACAGGAAAGTCTTTCATCTTTCCTATAGTACTCTGATGGCACAGGGCACATTGTAGGATTTTAGTCTTCCTGTCTCTTGGACTGGTTCATGAGGTTACAGGTTGCTGGAACTCTTTTGTGTCATGTCAACAGGATTGGTAAACTAGATGCTCTCTGGACTTAAAGGAAAAAATAAAAACCCAAAATGGTTGCCTTATGGTTTGCATAAAATGATTAGGAATAAGGCTTGATAACCCTAGTTGGGCTTTGTGTCTTATGTTCCACATTTAAATTGGGTATTCAAAGATGCAAGCCATTCACAGCAACTCAGCAATGTGGCTTTAGTCTAATCAAAACAGAACAAGTGAAGGGTGAGGCATGACAATTTATAGCTGGACACAGAGAAATGGCTCAGACTGAGATAGAATTTGTCTCAGTTATTTTGGTGTGACTTGAAGACACAACCTGAAAATTGATTTCTCTTTTGGAAATGTCTCTCTCTACTATTCTGGGGTATGAAAACATCAGACTTCTCCACAGGAAAAAAAACCCAAACAAAACCCCCAAAAAACTAAAGGGAGTTTCTGGTTACAGTAATGACAAGATTTACAGAATTTGCCAATTTAGCTCTCTGTTTCCCCATGTCTACATGTGACTTTTGGATGAAGGATAATAAAACTAAAGCCAAAAAAAGTCAGGAAAGGAATATGGACTCCATTATTTTGCTTTTAAGAACCATATCTGCTTTGACATAAGCCTTTTAGATTATTACAATAGCGTTTATAAATTCAATAACACATTCATTTTCCTTTATGTATAAGTATTTTTTATAAATTACTGCAGTTAATCAGAAGAATTGTCTCAATAGTCACGTAATTTCAAAATCTCCCATCATTTTGAGAGTTAGAAATACAGGGATCAAAAAGGAATTCTTTATGTATTGAAAACAAAGGTTCCGTAATATCTGAAGCAAATATCAGAAAAACAAACAAAAAAATCCTTTTTGTAAATTCCAGTTCTGGTATAAGCTTTCTTTTAAGTCACAGGAGCCAGCTATGAATGCAGTACAAAATCCAATTTAGCAAAATAACAGCTGGTTTTGGTTTGGATATATTGTACTTTTAATACAGGGTTCTGCCTTTCTGATTAAGTATTTGTACAAGGAGAAGCAGGTTCCTTCAGCAGCTGAAATTGTTCATATAATTGGTCAAACAGAACATCAGACAGATGTTTTTTGTAATGCATTTCAAATGAGAGCAGAATGGAATAGTGTCTCAGGATTCCTGTAGCTGCCCTCCCAGAGCAGCTACGTTGCACCTAGGTATGAAATCAGTTAAAGGGAGGCTTTTAACACTCATTGTATGCTTTTAAGACTCCTTGTTTACATTTGTTTTTCTTTTAAATTCCGATAAACACCTCCTCCATACTGAACTGCTATTTCTTGCATTCGTGATCACGGAAATAGGAATAGGAATTGCTATCTATCCATGTGCTGGTTTGTCCAAGTTTTATGTTGCAGCCATCACTCACCTGAGAGCTGATCACATTCGTTGAAAATGTGAGGTCTGAGTTCTGCTTTTACTTTTCTTCATTCTGCAGGGCCTACTTAGGGGGGAAAAAAAATAAAAAGGTGTTTGAGAGACCTATTTCATGGCCCAGTTGATGTCCACTAGCACAGCTTCTAGTGCCAGCACAAGGCTGAGAGCAGAAGCATGTGACAAGGGTCATGACCCAGCACAGCTGCCTCTTCCAGGGGTAGTCACACTTAATGTGCAATCTGGTGTGTGTGGTTTGGTTTTGACAACGCAGCAGTGCTCAGGGACCTCCCTGTGCTAAGCGCAGAAACTTGTATCAAGCTCATTTCTGCCTCCAAGAATTCAGAAGTAAGAATGTTTCACTTACGAAGTGGAGAGTTTTAGAGACAACTTGTTCCCTTTCCCTTTCTGTTTTCGCTTTCTGCTCAGCAGACACATCTGGGTTCTATCAAAATCTATCCATCTTGCAGTCATGACTATAGAAGTTACTTGTCACGCTCTGTGAGACTGCAGTTGGGCACACAGGATCAAACAGCCGAATGACATTTTGGAAGAAAAAAACACCCAAATTTTTGTCTAGATATTCAGTAAGAAGGTAGTAGAAATATCAGAACCTTGGTCCCATATTCAGTTTGGGGCTGATGCTGCCCCATTTGCTACTGTGTTCTGAATGGTCTCTGTAACACCAGCTCAGGCAAAAATTTAGAGGCAGGTGCTGCACAGGACAGGTTTAAGAATTACATCATGTGCCTGAGAGTGTTGTCCAAATGCATCTTGAACTCTGTCAGGCTTGGTGCTGTGCCCACTTCCCTGGGGAGCCTGTTCCAGTGCCCAGCCACCCTCTGGATGAAGAACCTTTTCCTGATATCCAACCTAAACCTGCCATGACACAGCTTCATGCAGTTGCCTTGGGTCCTGTCTCTGGTCACCACAGAGATCAGTGCCTGCCCCTCCTCTTCCCCTCATAAGGAAGCTGTAGACCACAATGTGTTTCCTCTTCCCCAGGCTGAACAGACAAAGGAACCTCAGCTGTTCCTCATGTGGCTTCCTCTCAAGGCTGTTCACCATCCTTGTGGCCCTCCTTTGGATGCTCTCTAACAGCTTCTTTGGATGCAGCCCAGGATACAGTTGTCTTTCTGGCCTGCAAGCTTGCATTGCTGGTCATGTTCCACCTTTCATTCACCAGCTCCCCCAAAATCCTGGTTGACAGGGCTGCTTTTAATACATTTCATTCCCTGGACTGTATTGATGTCAAGTGGTTGCCCTGACCCAGGTATGGGACCTTGAAACTTGGCCTTGTTGAATTTCATGAGGTCCCTATGGTCCCACTGGGCATTTTGTAAAAACCTGGTCTATAGAATTTACAACAACTTTGAAAAAATTTATAGGTTACTATAGTTATTATTATAAGTTTTAATAATTATTATTTAAATCTTTAATGATTTTAAAGAAGTGAAACCCCATAGAAATATGAAGAGGGGCAATACCAGTTTGTTGTGGGTTGATTTGACTGCACATTGCTTTTTCTGTAATGTACCACATGTAGATCTACTACACATATTAAGCAGAGTCATGATATACTGCAGTTGCCTCTGGGGCAGTTATTAGCTTGCTCAGCGTCTTCAAGTATAAAAGTAGAAGCAATCTGATCACTTCTGCAGGCATAAATCTGCAAAAATATTTTCTTCTTTTTTTTCTTTGAGTTGTCATGGCCATATTCTCAGTGGATCTTCTCTTTTAGCTGAGATGCATTTAAGTCTGTGTAGTCAGCACAAAACTGGAATTCATACATCACTTTTTAAATAATTTTTGCTGAAAATTGAGGTTATCACTCCAAGTTATTTTGGTTTTGAGCACTGGTTGCTGCCTATCAGATAAACTAATTCGTGTACCAAGAAATAAAACGTCATGTTAATCATACGGAAAATACAGAAAGGAATGAATCAGCTCTTAGTATCTTAGTATCAAGTAGTGGATGAAAATGCAGAATTGCAGAAATATTTTGCTGAATGGACAAAACCTAAAAAACTCTTCAGATTCATAATTCTTTGGTCCTTGTATCCTCTGATGGTAGCCCTTGTCATATCTAACCAAAAGGTTGCCTTTTGCTCATTTTATATAATGCTCTTTCAAAATGCAAGTTGGTACTGGATTTAGTATCTGAAATTTAGTATCTGTTTTCCTTCTTCACCTTTGCTCCTTTCTGTCCCCTTTTTGAAGAGTCCCATTACTTCTATATTTTTTTTTTTTTCATTACTCATTTGTATGTTTTCATTTTTGAATGGTTGCCAAAACAGTAGTGGAATTACTGGGTTTACCTGTATGCTCTTTGTCTGATTTCCAGATGGAAGCCTTTTTTCTTGTGGTTCACTTGCCAGGATTTGTCCTCAGGTGATAATAACTTTAATGTACTTTCTGCCAGTTTCTATTTCATCATGTTACCTCTTGCACTTGAGGGTTCAGCAAATCTGACAATCTAGCAAAATGCAAAAGGGAACAGAATTGCCACTGGAAAAACATTTGGTAGCAAGGGGATGAGAGGTAAAGGAGCTAGTTTTTGGTTTTATTAATAATAAAAGCAATAATAAAACTACAAAGATGCAGGAAATTCTTTTTTTGCAATCTGAAGTAGTCGTTGGTGTTCAGCAACCAACCAGGGGCAGGAGAGGTGATGAAAGCAAAATTGATCCTGTTTGTTTTCTCCAGATGTCATTACTGCCTGATGTCTTGACATTTCTTAAAGCGCCTCAGAAGGAACAGCTATGTGATTCTTTTGTTTTCTGATACATTTGTGAGTTAGGTCAATGTTCATTTCATTTCACACTGGGAAGGCTGAGGCAGGAAAGTTAACAAATGTTTTTGTGGATTGTACATAGAACAGAGGGAGAGCTTAATTTTCAACCCCTCTGTCATAGCTTAGTCCTAAGGCAACAGCTAGACTGAACCTACCTGCACCATTTGTTGAATGGCTCTAAGTTTTAACCCATCTATGTGGAAGAGTATCTGAAATCTGTCCTCACTGGACCTTTAAGGGTCCTTGCTGGTCGTGGCTGTCCTTGAGGTGCAGCATCAAGCTCAGTCCCCTTGCTGGGGACTCTCAGTGACTTTCTGGATCCATGAGCCTGGGTATGTTGATAGGATTCCATCTTTTTGAGGTTAGTGGTTCTTCAGGTTACTGTAGAAAGATGCAGTGGGTAGCGGGTTCTTCGTTGAAATGGGGCAGTTTGCATCCGCCCCTTCTATGTATGAGAAATTGCAGCTAAAGGCAGGGCTATACTCTTGGAGTGAGGCACATACTGACTTGAAGATACAAAGCAATTACTTAACCAGCACTACTTCAAGCTTTTCCATCAATAGATTATGTTCCTTTCAGCAGTTTGAACTGACCTTATTGCTGGGATGTTGTGCTGGGCTGGGCAACAGAGTTTAACCAGTTCTTGTACTACTGAATTGGTAAACTTGGAGTAAGAAGAGAAAATACTGAAAATGTTAGAGCAAAGCAGTGGCAGAAAAAGTCATTAAATGTAGCTGGAACTTCTTTAAAAGGTATTTTTCTTCAAACACACAAGTTCAATAAGAAGCCACTGCTGTGGACCACAGTTCAGCAGAGTGCTTAACACTGTTCCCATATAACTCTGATACAGTCTGTGTTGGTGGGACTTGGTATTACTGGCAATACTTCAAATGCTGAAGTTAACCCAAAAGCTAAGTACCCTTCTGAACTGAAAAGCAGCAGTCTGACCTGTAATTGTTCTTTTTTTAAAAATTCATGCTTTTGGTTTTTCCATTTCTCTGTAAAAGTAAAGAAAAAGAAGAAAAATATTTAAAAATTCATCTGATATGTAAATTGACAAGATTTAAAAAAAATTAAGATGTTTTCAAAATTGAATATATCAAATACACAGAAAATGCTACTTCTGCATTTGTTTGTAATTTTAAATTTATCTTGAAACCACAGCGGGGTTTCAAGAAAAGTGGCAGATGAGAGGGAAAGAAAATAACATTTTGTAGAGATCTTGAACTCAGACTCAATGCAACAAAGGAGTTTAAAGGACACAAAAGAAAAAATTTAATTGCTGCAATGACTGATCTTTGACTACTGCAGCACTAGTGGGAAAAGTTAGTGAAGCAGAGTATCAGTTGATCTGAAAGCAATAATAAAGCATTATTGCTGCCTCTCATTAGATGGAAAAGTTCAGACATCATGATGCAGGAGTTTTGGGCTGGAACTCAGCAATCACTAGTCTATCTTTAGTTCCCTTTGATGGAAAATTAAATAAGTATCTAGCAAAGCCCTCCCGACATACATTTCAGCCACATATTTCTGCAACCATAAATAAACCTGTATGAAAAATTGAATTACTATATTGTTCTTATTTTTCTAATGAAAAATATTTCCCATGTAAACCACTCAGTTATCTCTGTCATTTGTTCTTAATGTGTTAGAGGTTTGTAAACAACCAATTGGCAAAACTCCGATGAGGCTTTATAGAAGCTTTTATCTAAAATTTATATTAAAAATTAAACATTTTAATGTTCATAGAAAGGCAGTAATTGGAAAGGTTTAAAAAGGTCAAGTACAGTTAAACAATTTCTGAAATTCTCTGCTGGAGATATAGTGGACTATTCCCAGCTGATCTGTTATACTAACTTATAAAAAGTAATTTTACTGGTTGAATTATTTACCATTTACTTGATTGACAGCAGTACTTGTTTTCATCGAAATAAATGCTTGTTATAAATGGCATGACGCATATAAGGCATGAACAAACATGGATTTCTTTTCTTCCTGTAAAACACAAGGGAAAAACTTGGAGAGTTGTGTCTTTGTGTATAAACTGTATGAGCTTTTATGGGATGTAGCTGCATCAACTTTTGTCATACTTTGATCTTTATTCAGTATGAGTTCTTTATTAAAGTTTTGTCATCGCTGTCTTGACCTGAGGTATTACATGCCTGTAGTGGTTTTTCAGAGATACTGGGAAAGCTTTAGGTGTTCCATAAGATCATTTTTTAAAATACGACGGAAAGTGTTCTGAAAGGTGCTTTAATTGGAGGACTAGTGGATCAAGTTGTGTTGAGTTGGCCCCAGCTGGCAGCCCCCACAGAACCGCTCTCTCACTGCCCCTGCAGCAGGGAGAAAATCGGAAAAGCTGGAGAGAGAAAGTGCGTGAACTGAAATAAAATCAGAGAACTCATTCACCAGTTCCTGTCACAGACAAAACAGCCCCTCTGAGGGGACTACCTGCTTCAGCATGGGCTTATCCATCGGCTGTGTTCTCTTTGTGGGTGTGCCTTCTTTGCCATGCAGTACCGTCTACTGCTCTGGTCTGCTTGTTCCCTCATTCTCTTCTCCTTGGTATTTTCTGTCCTTTATTAAAGACTATTTCACAGAGGTGCCGCCAGCTTGGCTGAAGGACTCGGCTGTGTCTGTCATGGTCCATTTGGATCTCTCATATTTACAGAACAAGGTACTCTGTAAATTAAACTTTTTTTTATGAGCTCGTCAGGTAATACACCAAACAAACGAGTTGCAACCTTTTTTCACAGTATGTGGTCCCTCTTATGTCCTAGAAGATAATGGTTTAAACACTAGCTCTTCAAATTGATGAAGAATTGGTGAGTTATTTATGCTCTCACTTTCAAGTCTTCCACTTTTCTGAGAAGCAAATAATACTGATCATGTGGATCTAGGGAAACCTCATAGCACCTTTCAGTATCTAAAGGGGCTACAAGAGGTCTGGAGAGAGACTTTGTACAAGGGTGTGTAGTGACAGGACAAGGAGGAATTACTTTAAACTGAAAGGAAGCAGGTTTAACCTAGATATGAGAAACAAATCCTTCACTATGAGGGTGGTGAGGCACTGGCACAGGTTTCCCAGAGAAGCTGTGGCTGTCCCATTCCTGGAAGTGTTCAAGGCCAGGTTGGATGAGTCTTGGAGCAACCTGGTCCAGTGGAAGGCCCATGGCAGGGGGATGGGAACTAGATAATCTTTAAGGTCCCTTCCAACCTAAAACATTCTAAAAGTTGATTCTGTAAGTTGATGCAAACAACTGTACTGGGTGAAACCAAAGGCCTGCTCAAGCCCTTATACCAAATAATGTACGGAATGTTGTGGAAGAAGTTTGAAGGGAAAGGAAAAGTTACCTGCTCCTGGGTATATACAGTTCAATATTTCAGAATTGCCACTAAATGAACACGTTCGTTTTGTCAAATAAGATATTTTCTGAAATATGCTTTACAGGGATATTGCATTTTAGTTAATACTCAAGTATTTTTATAACATTTAAATTAGTAGAATTTTCTCATTAAACAGTGCCATTTTAAGTGAAGAAGTAGAGGGGAGAAGCAGCACTCTGTGTTCCGTTCCTCACCTCCACTCTGCAAAACTACATAGGTTTTTTTGCAAAGTCCTCTTTGGGTCTTTTCAGAAATTAGTTTTCTTGGGAAAAGTACAGTTTTTGTGTTAGGCTACATACCATTTTTTTCTTTGAAAATTTTTATATCAATTTTTTTAAAGAATCTGTTCATCAGAAGTGTACTTATGCTGCATTGTGAAAGGTTTTTGAAATATTTTGTTCTAAACTAGGCAAGCCTGCAGGGGTTTTTAATGCTGCTTCTTTATTTTTTTAAAATCAGTATTATTTTCTAAACTTTGCTTGATTTGTCAAGTATTTTGGTCCTTCTGACATTGTTTTTCAAATTGACCGTGAATATTTGAAGTCCTGAAATGAACTTACTAGGAGAAAAACCAAAAAGGTTTAATCCACAGTAAATGATATACTGTTTAAGGCCACTTGTTTCCTTGTCCCTTGTACCAGGAGTTTTCAGTCTCTGTCCTCTCACCTCATTTGCCTCTCAACAAATAATTACATCCTGCTTCCTTTTGGACACCCATTTTATGAGTAGGTAAGGAATTGGGGAACATAAAAGTTATTTCCAGTATTTCATCCTTCATATCTGATATTTTCATTTCATCATGACTATCTAGCAACTCTGACAGTCAGATTTGCTTTAGAGCTTCTTTGGCAAAAGATGACATCTTGTTCCAGAAAATACTTAAAATGTCAGTCTTTCTGTGACTTTTCGGAGCAGACAGCCTACAAATATCCTATACACTCCACCTAAAAAGACATTGTAACTGAAATCACGACCTTGTTGAAATCTTCAAGATTTGTGTGCTCTGGTTTTTACCACTGGGTAAAACATACGTGTCTGACCTCTGAAGGATCACAGAATGAGTTGGAAGGGACTCACAAGGATCACCGAGTCCAACTCCTGGTCCTGCACAGCACCATCCCCGAGAGTCACACCATGTGCCTGAGAGCACTGTCCAAATGCTTCCTGAACTCTGTCAGGCTTGGTGCTGTGACCACTTCCCTGGGGACCCTGTTCCAGTGCCCAGCCACCCTCTGGGTGAAGAAGGTTTTCTTAATCACTAATCTAAAACTCCACTGACACAACTTCAGGTAATTCCCTTGGGTCTTATCACTGCTCCTTTTATTTCTATAGTACCACCCGTAAGTGCAGGGAATATAAACCTGAACAGGTAAAGAGAGCTCTCAGCTGTACTTTGGAAATGGAGGCAGGAATTGCATCTGTTTGGAGAGGTAAGAAATCATCCATTAGGTATCCTGTGGTTATTTGTTTTCTAAGTTTTAGTCAAACTAAACTAGTTTTCTAAGATTTAGTCAAATTAAACAAATCGTTGTAGGTTGGCTCTTACAATTTGTCACCAAAAGTTCTTGCAAAACTTTTTTCTCACACCACTTCTGTATTCAGTTCCTTTCAAAATTTTCCTCTTTTCGTGAAAATATTTTGGCTGTGACATTAAAGGGGTCTGATATTTAGGTGCTTGCTGCATTAGAATCTCAGTATAGAGAGGTCTCTTGAGTGTCACTGAGGTAAACCAGGTGTGAACAGTTTAGTCCAAAGTATCACAAAGGGTACACTTTAATTTTCACACGTATATTTTCACTTCTGAACAGTGGCACACAATCTAGTTAGGCAGTTGTGTGATTGTCCCAAAGTGAAACAGCTGTCTTGGCTCTAATCTTGCCCTCCTATTCTTCCAATGAGGCTTTTTGATTAACTTTTTATTCTTAGGATAGCAATTTGTACCAAGGATCTAATTAGAACTTTATGTAACACAGCCAAAGCCCTCCTTTTGCAAGTCTGTCTCACCTCAGTCCTGCTAATCTTGCAGCTTTCAGTATGGAGCATTCTGAAATATCTGATATTTCAAGCTATCTCCTCTGGTTGAAAACAATTTCAGCTATTGAGAGTCGGGAACAGGGTTCATTTGATTCTTTTGTCCCGGTAAGGAAAACTGTAACGTATCTCTAAAATAAGGAATGTTTTTAAATTTAAATTCTGAGGGTTAGGCTTTTTTTGGGGGGGAAATTGATTAAACAGAACTCTGTTGAACTGAATGAAATCAGACCTCTGACCATAGCTCTTCTGCCTTTCTTTCTCATTAAAGGATGAGGAGTAAAGAACTGTCTTTTATAAAAACTGGTGATTTTCTGGTGAGAGAATGCATTTTTCTATATACCTGGAGTTAAACTATATTGCCAGTATTTCTATTTTATCATTACTTTAATGATCAAGAAAAAAATTATATTACATATAATTCTTATTTCCTGAAAAACATGTAATTTAGATAGGGCTTTAAAATGATAATAAATATGAATAAGTATTAATAAATATAAGTTGAACATATGGGTATTACTGCTTATCACCAGATAGCATATAGTAATATTGTATATTGTGTATAAAATAAAACAAGTTATTTCTTCTGTGTTTACATGAATATGTGTTACTACTTTTAATTCCAAGTATTTTGAAGAAGCTATTTATTTGTATTAATGTCATGTGCACTGGAAATATTTTAATAGCAGGTAGCTTTTGGTGACCGAGTTAGGAAAGCAAGGTAGAATGTGCTGGAAAGGGAAAAAGAAGAGTATTTTTCTTTCTTCTATGCATCTTCATTTTAGGTGAAATATAAATTTAATGGGGTATTTTTAAATGAAAATATGCTAATATTGTGCAAAAGAGACGCATCTGTACTGTTAAGTATGTGTTCAACAACCTGAAGAATTATTCAGTTCTAACACTGTCAGATCAGTATTGAGCTAATAAGTGAGCAAATGGGCCTTCAATAACAGATGGGCTTATAGCAAAAAATTGCTTGAACCCCTGTTTGTGTATGAGTAGAGAGGTTATAATTGAAGAAGACATTTCAAAATGTGTCATAAAGCATATAGCAGCGTGTGAAGGATGGGCTGACTTTAACTTTGGAGTCTCTTGCTTTCTCCTTGTTACGGCTGCCCTAAAAAACCTTGTGCCTCCCACAGATTCTGTGTTCTTCTTGCTGTAATATTTTCTATGTCATTTTTCTCCCATTCCTCTGAAGCACACGATGTTCCCATTTCTCGTCCTCCCAGCCAAACATTTATTTAGTATCAGGGTCAGGTCTGCAGTGGGGTTTTTATATGTTAGTGCTCAGAATTGGTGCACCTGCCTGTGAAGTTGCTTAGCTTTTGGAAAGGACCATCACATTAGGTGTTAATTTTTCCTAGACGTCCCATGGCGAAAGTCAGGATTTACAACAGGCTGAGAATGGTAAATGTGATATTTCTGGCAGGCATCATAATTTACTGGAGGAGGGGGATATGTTTCATTTGGAGGGTGGGATTGGTGCCTAAAAGGTAGGGTAGGAGGAGACTGGATCTGTCCAAATGGTTCGGGGGAAAGGCTGCCTCATGTCTGAATGCCAATTTCTTGGGATAGATGTTGAATTGTTTTCAAGGTTGAAATGCTTTTGTACAGGCACAAGAGAAATCTGAGTTCCTGAAGCTGAATATTTTTAGGACTGCGCTCTTTGATTCCTGTATTCTACCTGCCTCCTGCCTTAAGCAGACAGCTCTGTTTGTGTTACTGAATGCTATGCTTAGTCGTTTTCTAGGTGTTCTCTTCTAGTGCCTGATGTATAGTGCATAACTTTCAGTTTCCTTTGCCAGGAAATGTTTTCTTTATCCCTTCTAACAGTAATCAAAGCTTATTTCTGAAAGCCCTCTCCTGGTGCTTTTCCATTAAAAAAAGAGAACCAAACCACCATCGTATCAGAGACAGCTATCCAGGAGTTGTTCTTAATTGTTACTGTTTTTGCTGTTATTACTAGAGGAAGAGGCTGCCTTGATGCTCTGAACCATTTAATGCTCCAGCGTTTTGGGGGATGCTGTTCAATGCATGAAGGGTTGCTGTGACGTTTAAAGTTCCCCTAATTGATCTGCAAACCCGTCTTCTCAATCTTGGTAGATCAGTTTTGACAGTTTTGTGTCTTTGATTGTTACATCTGTTGTTTGATACAGTGAAGGGTGAATGTTGTCTTTGTGTGCAAGGAAGGTTGTTTCATTTTTTGGGATAAGCAGCTTTTAATTATATACATTCACACAGTAAATCCAGTGAGTGCTTTCCTAGTCCTGTCCAGGTCACTACCAATAAATGTAAACAGAGAGCAGCATCCTAAATGTTTGTGTTTTATAAAGCAGAAAATGTCTTGAAATCAGTAACTAAAAGATATCCTATAACCCAGGAATGGTCATGTTTCAAAGTGCTGCCTTGTATTACCTTTGTGCCTGCGTCATGAGAAAAAGGGCCGTGTTAGTTGCTGCTAGATAAATCACTGTTCCCATCTATTTTAATTCAGTTTAAGACACTAATTTTTTACTCAGTGTTTCTGCATTCAATTTTAGCCAAAACAACGCTGTTGAGAAACGACAGAATGCTAAAATGTAAAGATGGGGAAAGACCTCATAGGTCACACTGCCCATCTGTCAGAATGTGAGTACTGCCTACAGTACTCCTTTCAGTGCTAACCTTAGTTTATACAAAGAGTTTTAGGCAAAAAAGCTTCAACCTCTCTGCTAGGGAGACTATACTGTAGGTTGTTGAATTTGCCACATAGTTGTAGCTGTGTATAAAACCTACTTGGCTGCCCTTGGCATGACACTGGAAAATATTCCCGTAGTAAAAGTAGCAAAATATTGATTGAAAAACAGGCAAGTATAATTTTCCTGATACAAAGTGCTTTTCAGCATCGTTCATAACATCAAAGAAATTTATTTTTTATTTCTTCCTTTTGGTTTTAGTCCATTTTGTTAAGTTTGGTTTTTTTAGTCCTATTTGCACCCCTAATAGGGCCATAATAGGTCCTATCCACCTATTTGCACCCATAATCTATTTTTTTCAAGTGCACAAGGTTGCTTTTCCCTTGATCATTTCTCAAGGGGAATTGCCTTCCTTTTTTCCAGGCCTATAATTTTAAGTAAGTGTATTTTTAAGGTCCTGTACAACTTCTTTGAAAGAATGTTGGTTTTGCTGTACTCTCCAGTCATTTCCATTGTGTTTCAGACTTATAATGGCCCTTGGCACTTTGTTTGCTTAAGCAATGACATATCATAGAGCTCCTTTTGTGGCACTGTTACTGCTCCTCAAGTTCAGTCCCTTTACATTGTTTCATTATTCTCCAAACCTATGGTGCCATGTTGCGTTGATTTTGTGTTTTGAAATTTTTTGCTTAATGCTGTTTCTAAGAATTAAGAGGTCAACAGCAATGCATTTTAATAGAGTATGTGAGGAGAAGTAGGTGTAGCTTTCTTTCTCCATGGAAAGTGCCTCTTTATAGAGGATCTATAAGGGTATAAATATTTATAAGTATAATCAATTGCTACTTTATGTGTTGCTATTTTTACATGACAACTTTCCTTGTGGTCATGGTACCGCTTCCACTTTCTCTTTGTTGAGAGATCTTATTGTGGCCTTGCAGTACTTGGAGGGGTCTAAGAGAAAGATGGGGACAGACTTACTAACAGGACCTGCTGCAACAGGATAAGGGCTAATGGTTTTAAGTTGAAAGATAATTGATTTAGATTAGATTAGATATAAGAAAGAAGTTTTTCACAGTGATGGTGGTGAAATACCAGCACAGGTGCTCAGAGAGGTGGTGAATGCCCTATCCCTGAAAATATTCCAGGTTGGGTTGGATGGGGCTCTGAATAGCTTGATCTACTTGAAGATGACCTTGCGCGTCACAGGGGCCTTGGACTGGATGAGCTTCAAAGGTCTTTTCCAACTCAAAGCATTCCATGATTTTATGATTTGTTGTTTTTACTGCTCTGCTACATTGATCTTATAGAAAGGCAGTTTTCTTAGCTTGGGCTTACTGTCATACAAACAGAGCCACAAATCAGGTACTCCCTTCAGAGCCCAGCTCAATTGAGTTCGGGTCTGCATAGGATACAATGTGTACTCAACATTTTCTTTCACAACTTTCTTTCCTTTGCTTTCTTCTGCGGGTCCAGTCTCACCTCCAATACATGATTTGTAGCTTTTTCAGAAATAGAATGATGAAATAAAAGGTGCTGAACAAATATTTGTTCTACAGTGAAATTTCAGGATAATTGGTGTTTTGAAGGCAAAGCAGATTCAACTTAGGGAATTTAACTTTCTTGCCAGTTTACATAAACATTCAAGTACTGAGTTGGATATTGAGAAACAAAGATGACAAACTCACACTAAGGGAAAACAGCTCATTATGAGGTTCATCTTCACTCCAGACACCTCCCCTCCTCTGGCCATCGCTTTAGGTCCCACTCAGTCCCTTTAGGGATGTGAGGGACTCGGGCTCCCGCACAGACAGGCTTAGAGCCGGGGTCAGGACGTGCTTGTTTCTCTTTGCTGCTCCTTTTTCCTCACCCTTTTCTTCCTTATTCATTGTTTCTTCTGCCCTGGTGATGGGTCTGGTGTGACACTGGCTGGAACCACCTATGTCCAGCATAGGGCAGCCCTGGCTTCTCCCCACAGAAGCCTCTCCTGCAGTTGACTGCTCCTTTGCTGTTTCCATCCAGTAGGGAGCAGAAGGAAGTCAGAAGAGACACAAGATTCATGCTTCAGTAAGACATACTCCTGAAACAAGACACTTGAATGTAGCAGAGTAAGGAATAACAAGGTGTAAAGTCTAGAAATTGGGATGATTTTTTTTTTCTCTCTGCAAAATTTTTAAACTATGCAGGAAATTGGTCCTAAAAACAAAAAGAAAATGGCATCTGCATATTTCCACTATCTATCCTAAACCAAGATTGCATTAACCAAAAGGGAATATCCCCTTTTATCAGTAACAACCTGATGGCATTACAAAGGTTCACAAGGAGAGCCCTGGCTAAGCTCAGCAGCTTGTGATGTTCCTGCTGGGTGCTACAACCTGTAAAATAATGGAAAAACTGGTAGTTCTGGCATGTGCTGTACTGCAAGCCACCCACAGAGCACCCAGGTTCTGAGGCAGGAGGACATCAGTAAGAAAACTGAGATTTAAAAACGGTTGGCAAGCCCTATAGTAAAGTACCAAATAGTTGTAATTTATGTAACAGAGCATCTCCATTGAGAAATGTATTTTATGGCACACGAAGCCAAACCACGTAAAAGCTGATTCCCCCTGAGCCCTGGATAGCTGCACTTCACACATGGATGTTTATCTTTTAAACTGACGTACTGTGAGTGCAGTGGTCCTGCAGTTATTTAGGGTTTGAAACAAGCTGTCGGGCAAGTGATATATTTAGAATTATTTAGTTAATTTTATTCATCACTTAGAGATTCTGGGACATAAAGGGGCACTCTGGGACATCAATTAAAACTTTTCCAGAGGACATGAGGGTGGAAGTTTACTTCCACTGACATAAAAATCAAAACATTCTTTGTTCCAGTACAGACCAACTTGAATTTGCAGTTTATTGCAGGTACTCAAAATCACCTTTTTTTCTTTAAGTTCTTCCTATATACTTAAAGGTATATTCATTAAGTGAAAGCATCTGGCAAAATAGCTTTGCCTCTATACATACTTAGCCAGGATCAGTGAGTTAATTTGATGCATTTTATGGACCACAGTAATCCCTAGCTCTTCTCGTGGCCACTTCAGTGCTGAAACAAGATCAGTGGTGATTTTGCCATTTGTGCTATTAGAACTTTTCCAAAACTCTAAAACTTCAGTATTTCTTATTCTTTTCTCTCTATGGAGAGTTTTAACTGTGACACCAGTAAGCCTTGGTGACTTCTGCTCTTGCTAAGCAGAGGTGAGCACTCTTTGGCACTGGTTCTGTTCTTTCTGGGCTGCTGTTTACAGTGCTCAGTGTAACAGATTTAACCTGCAAACAGATATTTCATTCTTTGATGTTTATGTTCTGATAAACCTCTTGAACAGATACTGAATTTTGTTCAAGTCATTCCCCTATTTCACATTTAGTTTTTCATTCTCTTTTTTTTTGTTCTCTTCATCTGCATTATAATTTTTAGTACATTTTTTTCTGTGTTTTTCAGGCAGGTTTTTATAACCCCATGCAGGAATAAATGTTACACTCAAATGTCAGGTATTTCATGATATAAAAAGGTAACAGATTAAGACACTGGATAACTTCTTTGTAAGCTTGCTGTACCATGATTTTAAAAATAAAAAGTCATGTGGTGGGTAAGGCAGCCTTCACTTTCTAAAAGAAAGGAGGAAGAGCCAAATTTGAGGAAATACCATAATTAGGTTGCAAGTACAGTCCAGATCCAGCCCCTCCATTGTTTGTATTGGGATCACACATGCATTTGTTTTTCCTCTGGCCCTGCTCAGGATTTGGAGAAAGTGTTCAGTATATGTAGATGTGGAACTTAGGGACGTGGTTTAGTGGTGGGCTTGTCAGTGCTGGGTTAGCATTTGGACTCAATGAGCTTAGAACCCATTTCCAACCCAAAAGATTCTATGATTCCATGAAAGAATGGATGCAATTTTGCTTTGATTTTGTTTTTCTCTCTCTGGAAGGAGTTTTATCTTTGCACAGTGAGGCTGGAAAACAAAATAAAGCACACCACTAGGTCAAACAGGATGCCTAAAATCTGGGTGTGTGCTTTTCTTCTTGTCTGTTTTGAGTCTATGTGCATTCATGTACATTAGCGCAGCATCACAGAATATCCTGAGTTGGAAGGTACTCACAAGGATCACTGAGTCCAACTCCCTGTCCTGGCTCTGCACAGGACATCCCCAAGAGTCATGCCATGTGCCTGAGAGCACTGTCCAAACGCTTCGTGAACTCTGTCAGGCTTGGTGCTGTGACCACTTCCCTGGGGAGCCTGTTCCAGTACCCAGAGAGCGTTTCCCATTGATATTTCTATGTCCTTCACTGGATCTTATATTGGAGAAAAAATTACCTGTTATGTTAATCATTACTAATTCAAACTGCTAACAGGTAAGATCATTACAGGAGAAAATTTAACAACTGTGAAGTAGGTGCTTTATTGTCATTGCCTCTGATAGCCTCTGAATCCACACAGAAATGTTAGATTTTCCTTGTGTGTGTGTTTTGGTTTTTTAAATAATGCCAGTTAATACAATTTTAAATATGAAATTATTCCTACAGATTAAGTAAAAACAATGTAAAACTCCAAGTCTGAAAATAAGGCCACCTCCTTTGAAAGGTGCAATTTATGTTTAAACTACATGGCTTTATATGAGGTTGCATTATATACATAGGGAGTGGTCTTGAGGATTTCTTGGGGCATTTTTTCTTCCCTTTTTGGCAGCTGCAGCCTGCAAGCAAAGCTGCTTTTGACTTCTGTTTTATGTTTCAGAGCAGAGGTAGGATTGTTTGCTGCAAAGTCATTCTTTAGATGTTCAAAGAGGTTCTTTATCTTTTACATTTTGTGATTAATAGTAATGAAATGACTTTTTATCTTTCTTAGTCTTACAGTATGTAATTCAGTGGTAAATATGACAAAAGGTTCTGTGTGCTCTGTGATCTTGAGGCCTCATAGCATGCCAGAGAATTACTGTTTTGACATCTAAATTGTCATTTAATCTTTCCTGCCATTGTCTGTAAATGTAAATCTATTTCTTGCAGTTGTGAAACTCCTGAAAACATGAATTTAAACTAATTCAGTATTACTTTCTTAAGGCCTTAAACAGTGCGACACTGTGTATCTGAGAAATGGAGCATGCCCTAATCGTGTACAAATACAGAGACTGTTCTACTTCGTATTATTAAGACACAAAATACCAGCATTTTGAAGTAATATAAAACTGAAAATGTATATTCCGGAGAGTGTTTCGGAATTTAGGGCTGGCTGCCTGGAAAGATGAGCCTTTAGCTCTGATATACAGTACAGAGTTCGTACTGCACAAGATGGCAATAACCCGCTGACAACTCAACTTACTTTTTAAATGGTAATACTGTTGTATTACTCTCAATTTCACCACCTCCTTATTTTGAGATTAAATGTAATAATATAAGTAATGATGGTGAATCCTTAACAAGAAAAGCAGATAGAGATCTAGCAGCCTCAAGGTGCACAAGAGGAGATTGAGATTGGATATTAAGAAAAAAAATCTTCACTGAAAGGTCGGTCAAGCCTTGGAACAGGCTGCCCAGGGAAGCAGTGGTATCACTGTACTGGGAAATGTTCAAAAACCACATAGGTGGGTTGCTTAGGGACATGGTTTAGGGGTGGACCTGGCAGTGATGGGTTATTGGTTGGACTTGATCTTAGTGGTCATTACCAACCTTATTGATTCTATGAAATTAGAATCGCAATAAGCATAGGTGGGCAATTTCAAAATGATGACATGCTGGGTTGTGTTTTCTTGTTAAGAAGTAATGTGCTGTGCTTATTATTTATAAAGCAGTTGCCACATAACTACGCTTGTGATTTTGTGGTCTGGTGTGGAACACAGCACTGCATAGAAGGAACAGTTAAAACAAGGAGTTACGAATGCTGGAGAAGGCAGCTCTGTATGATACGGATAGTCTCTAAAACTGCGAGTAGTATGACCAAAACTAGTCAACCAGGATAATGCTAGCCCTCATGGCAGAGGGAAAGTTCAGCTTGTCTGAGAGGTATGAGTCATGTCATACACTTGTGGAGAATTTGGGAGCAGAGTAATTGTTCGTGAACTAGACCGTGTGCCTTTTTGTTCTGTTTCTACTGGCTTCAAGTGGTTTTACTCTATCTTGCTTCTAAGTTGTGCTTTTGGCAGAAAAGCAACTAGACTGACTGAGTTGCTGCAAGCAGGACAATCTTGTATATATTTGTGGAAGCAAAGTCTGTTATGCTCAAGTCCTTTAGGAAGAAAAATAAAAAAATCTTCCATTTTTATTTTTTTTCCGAGAGCTATTCAAGTTTTGTCTCAGCTATGCCAATCTGTCACTGCAGCTGTCAGTGTGATGCCTTTTTCAAAGCACAGAGATGGCTCAGCTGAAAGGAGTGCTTCCAGTCAAGGGCAGGAGAAAGGTCCATGCAGGGAGCAGGAGCTGTAAGTCGGACTGCACGGTACATTGTCAGCTTTTATAATACTTAATGTATACGTAAGGATTGGGAGAGAAAGGGAAGTGAGTGAGGAATGGGGAAAACAGGATCACTCAATTCACTACACTCAGTAATACTTACACTTCTGGTGATTGGTTTGGTTTTATTTTGCATCAGGGAAAAGCTGGTAAAGTGTAATTTACTTGGTAAAGTGTAATGCAGTGTCTTGGTCAAGACTGCAGAGCAGGTCAAAGCACAGAGTTAGGAATAAAGTCGTTATCTTCCAGAAAGCTATTTCTTCTCACCCAGCCTCAAGCCTAGATAGAGACTATATATATCTGTGTGGGTATATAGGTTGAGAGATAAGAGGCAGTGCTATCTCAAAGACACTGTAGGCAGAGGTTCTCAAGAGAATCTAGCCATGTTTTTGCACGCCTTTGTTAATTTATGTGCAGTTGGAAGTACTGTTGATGAATCCTGGTTCATAGACTTGTCATTGTTCTCCATTAGCAGTACAGAGATACTTGAGTATCTTTTTTGAGAATTTGGTGAACCAGTGCATGTGACATGTTTTTAAGTCAGCATAGATACAGACACATCGTCCTGGAAGGTAAAATCTGTCTGACTCCTGGTTGATACTGATCATGTCTTGACTTATCCCTTCAGTAATTTCACTGTGGTTACAGGACTGTTTTGATGCTATCGTCCATGGTTAGCACTATATTTAGGGCTCTCTCCAGTGATTGCAAACTGTCTTCTCAACTTTGTGTGATTGAATTCTCCTACTTTTCTTTAAAGCGTGAGCTACAAACAGGGCCCAGCTAATGAAATAATCTCCATTTCCTGCACTTTAATGCAATTTTGCAGCTCAGGAGGTTAGTGTTCTTCAAATTACCATATATCAGAGAGATGGAAGCAAAATGTTTGTATTAAATAATATTTCTTATTTAAAAAAAACCCCACCCAAAAAAAAACCCCCACAGAACAAAAACAAACAAACAAAAAAACCACCCAAAAAACTAAGAAGTAGTAACAAGAAGCACTGTCCCCCATATACACACAAAGAATCGCATGCACAGATATGAACAGGAGGAACAGAAAAGAAAATGCACTGATGATATTAGTTGTGAGCAAGTGCTTATAGTCACTATATCCGTCTGAAACTGTTGCTCTGTGACGCCGATCTCGGGCGGCCAGCCCGGGTCTGCCCGCAGGGTCAGCAGAAAGATCTCCTCAGCCTGACAGCTGAGCTGCTTCCCCACAAAGGGCTCCGTCCGAGCGCTGGTTTGTGCGAAGGCGCGAGAGAGTAAAAGGAGGAGAGGGAGGACTTTGGTATGCAATGTGACAGCTTTAATGCAGGAATGCCGTCAGAGGGAACAGGGACCAAAGCCGAATTCTAGCTCGATATATGGACTTTTAAAAACTTGGAAAAGGCAGGGGTCCAGGGTATACCGCCAATGGGGTAGGGTTGAGGAGGAGGGTCAAGGGGTACAACTTCCAATCAGTACAACTTGGGGGAGGTAACCAGAGGTACAAGCCCATAGAAGGTCAAGAGAGCAGAACTTTCTAGAAAGATATGAATATTAAACGAGGGGGATACATATGCAGGAGGGGATTGGAATAAACTTGAGAGGGTACAAACCAAAAGGGTACGAGGGGTGTAGTATGATGGACTTAGCAGCTCCACCACGGATCATCAGACCCCAACCAATTTGGCGGGCTACTGCAGCTCTGTTAATTTTTTCATGCCCATCTGTCTGAACAGTATAAATGCCCCAGCTGCAGTTTTGATAGTTTAGTTCAGTTTTTCCAATCAGTAAAGAATACAGTAAGCACAGTGTTGAAATGAACCCTGAGTGATATACTGGCTTGAAAACTAATCCTTTACTGGTTCTGTAGGAGGGCTAGGGAGGAAAGGATCACATCATTCAAAGGAGCAGCTTTAAATGCTCAGACCTTTGCTGTGGAAGGGATGTTGGACCAAGTAATAACCCGGAGATCAGGATTATGTAGGAAGCTAACAAATGGAAGCATCACGGTGGGTGTCCATCCTCTGGACCTCCAGAACATTTTGTCAAGGCTCATGAAGGACAGAGGAAGGTGATTACAAAGAGAGGGGTCAACTTAAAAATGTTTAGATTTCACCTTGCCAACCTAACAGCTTTCTGTGATAAGAAATCCACTAGTTCTGTGGAGGAGGGAAAATCAGTAGATGTCATTTGCTTGGATTTTAGCAAGTTTTTCAGCACAGATGGTCTTTCATAGCCAAATGAGAGAGAAACTAAATGGATGGATGTACTAGATGATGAGTGGGACACTGGCTAGACCACCAGACCAGAAGAGTAGTGGTCAGCAGTTCAGAATTCAGTTACTGATGGCAAGTTACTTGTGGTGTTCATACAGAGTTGGGAGAGGTACTAATGCTGTTTAACATCTTCATTAATAACCAGAATGATTACATGGAGAGCATTGTCAGCAAGGTTTGAGATAACACCGCACTGGGACGAGCAGATGATACACTGGACTGTTCTCTGCTCTTCAGAGGAATCTCAATAGGGAGGAGAAATGGGCCAAGAGGAACCTCACAAAGTTCAGTGAAAACATACAGGAGTTCCCCATGACAGAATAAAACATGGAGCAGTCCCAGGCAGGCACTGCTCGGGCAGCAGTGTGAGGGACATCTCATCCCCTCACAGACTGCACCAGGAGTACTCTGTCCAGTCCCAAGTGTTCCCACATTTGCTAATTTCTAATTTCTTTGGCTTTAGTTCAGGAAAATATGATATAGATAAAAGACTTTGTTCCTCAGTAGGTTAAAGTGATTTGGGAGAATGCTTTGGAAAATTATTTCTGAAAGGTTTTTGTTATTTTAGTAATACTGTTTTTCAAATCAGTGGAAAGATGCTTTTATTCGGAAAATTGCAAACTTTGTTTGTAGTTGGTAATAGACAAACACAGTAGGTAAAAATAAAAAGGAGATAAAATCAATACTGTAGAAAATTCCCAAGCTTATTCTTCCTGTAGCAAAGGTAGCACTTTTTAAGTGTATTGAGCTAAATATTAATGTAAAGAAAAACTATGATTCTAAAAAGGAAATAATTTATTTAACCTTCAATGATAATGCAATTATAGGCATATTCCATATGCCTAAGGCTAAAAATACTATAATCATATGGCCTTCAGCTTTTACCTATCACTTTAGCGTGTCCAGTGTTTTGGGACACAATGATAATAAGAGGGTATGGGCATGCAATATCTTTTCAGATCCTAAGCATTTTAATGTCAAATTATACCTTACCATGACAACTGGTCCATGCCATGAAATGCAGACACACCAAATTATATGCATTTAATTTTAATTCATGGCTTACACCATTGCATAGAAATAATGGCATTAATCAGCAGTAGCTTTTGTCCAGTAACATAAAATTTCTTTGAACACAGAATTATTTTTGAATGACTGCACAAAAACTGGGGGGAAAAATCCTGGGTTATTCTCACGTTATTTGAATCGTTGCACTAATGTCACATTCTTAATTTGGGTTGTTACTTGGGTTTTGAAATCCTGCAGTAAATATTTAACGACAGAAATAGGATCAGTGTTTTCAGCAGTGCCGTGTTCATGCCTACCATGCACAAAGAGACCCTGCAGTCTGCACGAGTTTAAAGCTCAGACAGTCATTCAGTGACAGACAAATATACAGTGTAGATGAATAGAACTAGTGAGCTGCTGTGCTAAGCGTTAGTATTTTCATCAGCCCAGTACAGTGCCTGAAGAGTCTCTGCTGCCCAAGCTAAAAAATTAGTAAGGCTGAGAAAGGCTGCCTTCCATCACTTTTTGTGCTACATTGACTACATGTTGATCCTTCTCCTGAGTCCTTGAGTTATTAACAATCCTGTCTCAGCAGTCCTGCCTCAGTTTGACATTTTACTGATGGTGCTTGCCTCTGGCCTACACACTCTCACAACTTTCTGGTTTTCTCCAGAGTCCAAGCCAAGTTTGTGCAGCTGGGTCACATCAGAGCTTGGCATGGGGTCAGTACCACTGAATCCCAGAACAGGAAGAGGTTCAGGTGGCTGGAAACTAGCCTGGATATGAGCTTCATCAAGAAATTAAAGATTGGGTTGGGCAGCTTTGCAGATGCACTAGTCTTTTTAGACTGGGTCTATATTTCAATGTGAACCTCAGCTGAGTGTATATGAACCATGCCAGTTATGTACCTTTGACATAAATATCATAATATATGTGCTCACACATAGACTCATACCTATACAATACTGCTAAGTAGTGTAAACACTAAATTTTGAGGTTTATCCTCTGTAAAGATCAGTTAATCATCTTGATTCAAACAGAAAAGGTGTACTTGTAGGGGAGTTGAAACTCTCAACCTCAACATCCCCTAATTGTAAGTTGAATATATAAGGTTTCTTACAGTTCTACTAAAAAAATGAACTAGATATTACATATTCAGGATGTGGTCCAAAGCCTGAAGAAATTGAAAGATGACAGTGAGCTGTGGTTTAGAGGCTGAGAATCTATTTCCTTCATCCTTAATTGACTGAGCAGTACCCACAGTTACGCAGTTATGTACTGCTGTACAATTTGAATTCACTGGGAAGACAGGCTTTTGACTCCTAATGTATCATTATGGGTATTTGAATATTAATGAATTTAAGGTCTTTAAATTTATTTTCTCTTTTTTTTTTTTTTCCTCTTTCAGGCAAGCCCTGCACCTATAATTGTCAACACAGACACCTTGGACACAATTCCTTATGTAAGTATTAAGGGATTTCTTTATAAATATGTAGAGTTGGTTTATTTTCACACAGAGATCCTGTTTGGTATTGCATAGAAGTTATCTTATAAACAAGTCTTACAATTAATTATTTCTTTTACAGTTACACAGTAGATTATTTTCTAGAAAAAGAAAATCGGGAATGATAATTGCACTCGGGTGAATCATGGCATATTATATACGCATAATTTGTAGTTTATGCTTACTAAAACTAGCCTTTCTTTGAAAAAAAGAAAGATGATTTCATTAAGGCTGTCATCCTTACCAGTGACATGAATATTTCCTTTGAGAGTTATGCACATCCTGCTAGCTTAATAGAAAGATACCTGGATGCACAGTGTGATATTAAAATGGTGCAATATCCCTTCATTTGCCTGTCTACACTTCTTTTGTAGATGGAAATTGCTCACAATAAATAACAGCTCAAAGTAATTGACTTAATATTTTCCTATTTATGTCTTTTCTTTTTTATGACTTCCAGGAAATAGATTATCCTAAAATAAAATGCATGTTTTTATTAGGTTTTTAAAAATCTACCTCTTCTACAAGCATTTGATATTATTGTCATTTAGACTGTAAAATCAACTATGGTTGAAGATAAAGAAGACAGAAAAACACAAAGCAAACGTATCACAAAGAGACTAACAGGCTTAAATGATTGGAGGAAAGAAAAGCAAGTAGCACAAAGCTATCCAGCCAGTATCTAATCTTTCTTCTTGCATCATCTTAGTTATCTTTTTAAAGCTCCTAATTAATGTCTCTCATCTGTTGTGTTTTGTCCACATCTGTTTCTTGTGATACCAATGCATAAGCCTAATTATTTATCTACCCACACCAATCATGTTGCTGGGTTCTGTCTTTCAGAAGACTGTTGATGAGGAAGTTTAATAGGAGTTGTCCTGGCCAGTTTTGTTACAGACGATTCATAAAACTTAGAAATTATGGTGCAGAGCACAGGTAAAGATCACAGCCAAGAGCAATTTAGAAGAATGACAGTGCTGCAAAGCAGAAGAGAATTAAGTCCCTTGATGGGAATATGAACTATTGGGAAGGGTGAAAAAGTTAAATAGAATTTCTCTGTTCATTTGCATTCAGCTTTTTTAAAAGGCTTCCTATCATTTCTGTCTCAGTTTTCCATTCTAACATCAGAACCATCTGCTATGGTCTCACTTTCAATAGGTCTGTCTGGCTTTTCTCCTGTATTTTGATGAGACATTTTACACTTAGTGTTCTCTAGTCTTCCAAAAGGGACACTGTGAGCCCCAATTCTCATTTTCAGCACTGGACCTGTGCCCAGGATCCTCTGCAGCTACGGTGTTAGAATTCCTAAATACGGATGCAATTACACTAGTGACAAGATGCTCAATCAATATGATTTATTCCCCTAACACATCCTATCAATACTTACACACTTTTATGCCACTTTTATACTAGAGTTCCTTTCTCTTAAATAATGAAGAACAAATGACCAAACACATTCAAGAGAAATGTTGACAGTAGGCTGAGAAGTGCCTGTGGGCTGTTTTAGTCTCCAACACATGATGTGAACTGGATAAATAAACAGAAGGTTCTTACTTTAGAAGAAGACAACTCTGAATTAGTCACCTTGCTCTTCCCAGTCTGGGAAGAGTTTTTTCTCTTAGTTATGGGACACAGCTGCGCCACCACAGAGGGACTTACATTAGACAATAAGAAACACTTCACCTTGACCTGTCTGCTGAGCCCAGGCCACCATACTGCCCCACAGAATTTGAGGTCTGTGCTTTACAAATAGGCATTTCCTTCTGCTCAGGATTTGTATGCTTGAACATTCTCTAAAATGAGACACAAAAGCAAGCTATGAACAAATGACCTCTTCCTCCAAACTAATATTGGAGAGAGTGGGCTGGGAGACCTGTGTTTTCTTTCTTGCTCTCAGGAGTAATTCAGTTTAATTTAGTTTGGTTTCATTTTATATTTCCTCTGCAAAGGAGTTGCTGTAGTCACTAGGCCAGATCCATGTTTGCTTGTGTGCATCCCCTCCTGGTCCAGGGATCCTTCCCAATACAGATTTAGTGGCAGCATGTGGTGGTTTGGCTCTGGCCAATAGCCAAACACTCTTCTCAGTCCTCTCTGCTGTGGGTCAGGAAGAAAATAGGAGGTGTAAAAGCAGAGTTGTATATGAAGGTAATTGAGTTAAATAGGGAAAACAAATGCTACACGTGCAGGTAAAGCAAAATAAGAAATTCATTCACTGCTTCCCATTAGTGGGGAGATGTTTAGCCTTTCCTGGAAAGCAGGGCTTCACCATGTGTAGTGGTTATTTGGGAAGACAGATAAAACCATGAATATTCTCCCTTGCTTCTCCTTTCCCTGACCTTTTATTGCAGAACACCATGTGATGTGGAATATTCCTTTGCTCACTTGGGGTCACCTGTCCTGGCTAGGTCCCATCCGAGCCCTGTACCCATCCCCAGCCAACTTGCTACTGGGACAGGAAGGGCAAAATCAGAAGGAGAAAAAGCCTCGATGCTGTCTAAGCTTTGTTTAGCAATAGCTAAAACACTGGTATGTTATCAACATGGTTTCAGCCACACATTGGATTATTGCTCCCCATAGGCTACTATGGAGGAAAAAACCCCATCCCATCAAAACCCACTACAGCCTACAGTGTTGTGTGGGTCCTGTAATAGAGCCTATAACATCATGGGGTGTTAGGGGAGTTTAGTCTCTCTTTTAAATATTCGGAAATGTAGAGACAAATCTTCCAAACTGGATGAGTTAAGTGTATGATAGTGCAGCCATCATCGTATAATTTATTTCACAGGAAATGTAATTTAGCAGATATGCCCTAAAATATTTTTTCTGGATGAGGTCAGTTCAGAGAGATAACAGAAAGCTAGATTTAATTATGATTTTGAAACTTGAACATGTGTCAAGCAGCTGCATTTTCAGCTCTGTTAGGACTTCCAGATATGCCTGGGGGAAGACTGTAAGTGCCTAGGAACAGCTTTGCTAAATGTTTAAGTACTCTTAGAGTTAACTAGCTAGGTATTAGCACTTCTGAAAGGCACTGTTGTTTTTTAGTTGCCATAAAATAAACATCTAACACTCTGAGAACAAATTGTTTTATGGATCAACGAATCCAAGTTAAATGATTATATTTTCTGTCCAAAGCTAAAAGCAGCATTTGACGCTGATCATCTCTCAGAACTGTAGAGTGTTTAAAACACCCAGAAGTGCTGTTCCTTGAGACTATAGTGATCTTAGATTCCTGCTATTTGTCCCTGATACTCAGCTCCCATTGTCAAAGTACACCTGGAGTCCAGGAAGACTGGATGGGAAGAACTGTAAGAACTTTCAAGATCCTACTAATTGGGTTATGTTTCCAGTGTTCACATTCTTTTTTTTCATACTGTCTTTCTTTAGCCCTAGATGGTTGTCCTTGAATTCTTTTGATTGAGTTTGCCTTACACAAATCTGAGCACCATCTCTAAATCAACTTGTTGAATAAAATTAAAAGGCAAGGAAATATATAAGCAGGTGATATGTCTCAAGAAAATTTTTGACATACTAGTTTTTGATTTCTGACTGTTAGGTTTTTCTAAGATACTTTTCATGACAACTAGTTAATGCTGTCCACTCACATGTTTGCAAAAATAGTGGTGCTTAAAATTTTTTTTTTCTTTTATTATTTTTTTTCTTAAATGACTGTAATTTTCATTGTATTTACCATAAAAAAATTAAGTAATGCATTTTATACCATGTAGAAATTATGTCCAAATTTAAACACTGGAATAAGCATGGATTTTCAAATTTTGGTGAATCAAAATGATTTTTTTTTCTATCATTACTAGCCACAACTGATAGCCTGATACATCCCTAAACAAGGTCAGGCTATTTTTGGTGTTGTTACATGCCAGATGGAGACTTCTCATGATTTCATGTGGCTGTTTGCACAACCTGTGTCATTGTTCCGTTTTACGGGATGTACCCTCAATGCATTTCCAATTCATTAATAACTCTGCCCATCCTCTCTGCCATCTCCCTTCAAAAATTCCTGAGTGTTTTTGAGAGAGACCCTTCACAGTAGTAACGGTCACATTCACAAAGCACGTTCCCGTGTCACCTTTGCACTGGTCCACCGGAAAGAAATTTCCTTTTTTACAGTTGGTATACAACTGGTAAACTGAGTGATTTGTCTCATTAACACTCTAATGATTTAAAATCATGTAATTAAACATTTTGCTACTGTTGACATTCTTCAAAGGTTTCAACTCAATAGTTCGGAAAAAAAAAAATCATCCTTTGTGGGACTGGTTTTCATCTGTACACTTTTCTTAGATGAGATAAAAGAAAAGGCCTTATTCTATTATAGTGTGTATTATTCCTTATAATTTGGGCCTGCAGCAAATGAAAGAAGAAACAGTTAATTAAGTTTTTTCCTAGGTTCAGTGGTTTGAAAACTTTGGTTCTCCAAGCTTTGGACGTGGGAATAAATTTGATAGGAAGCTTCAATGGTACAAAATGAATTATTCTGTGGCATTTTAAGCACAATTAAACATTTGTGGGAGTTTGTTTGTTCTCTATTCTTTGGCTGTAAATTTTATATCTCTTTGTATAACGAGAAGCATTAATTTAATAACATATGAATCATCTCATTTTCTCTGTTGCACAGAATAGGCCTTATTTATTTCTTTTTTTCACTTCCCAAAAGCTGCATAGTGCAGTTAAAAGTAGCTATAAGGCTGGCTTTGCTGCATCATTGTTAGAAATTGAAGGGAGCCTTTCTATTTATCTCAAGATGGAATTTTATTTTCTTTTCATCTTAACAAAAAAAATTAACGTAAGTTCTCTCAGGTACTGTGGTTGTTCCCTTCCTCCCCCATCTTGTCACAGTGATAAGATCTAAGGAATATGTACTTTGTTCTCCTTTCAGTCATAATGAGTTCCTTATATTTCTTCAGTTTCACATCATTCTTTCAAATTATTTTATTATTATTACTATTTTATTATGAGTTATTGTTATTTTATTATTGGTTTGATTTGCTAACTATACCATCTATACTGAGTTCTGTGAAGATACATTTAAGTTGTGTCCTGAAGAATTAATTTTCAAACTATGTAGGTTATGTTTTCATGAGCTGTAGTCAGATCTTTGGATTGTTTTACACTTGCTGCAGAGAGGGCTCTGCAGCTGTTTTGATGCATCCCAGCTTAGGGACACTGTGAGCTCAGCCCATCCTGGAGCAGGGCAGTGCCCTGTGACACCTCCTGCTCAGGGAAGTGTGGGGGCCAAGATGATGCCAAAATGGGGTGTTTAGAAAAACTTTCAGCTTCCCTCTCTGCCATTCAGCTAGTGCACCTGGGTTTAGAACTTTAGAAGGAGGCACATAAAAGCTTAAACAAAGGCTGAAAAGAAAAATAAATTCTTCCTGTTCTGATGTTGTGGATGGAATAATGCACTTTACTGTCAAGTGAGAACAAACTGTATTTTGTTGATATAAGAGAAGTTCAGTGGTAAATGCAGCAGTGGCTTAACAAGAATATATGGCCAGGTATACTTGAGCATTTACTAAATAGAGGTCAGACAGAATTTTCAGGGGGATCTTCCCATTGAGCCATGAGGTTCAGAAAGGACCCCACTGTGTTCCAAACTTCTTTTCAGAGGGGAGTTTAGGTGCAGCTGGATCCAGACTTAGTCTCAGCCTTGGCCAATGGTTGATGTCTAAAGGATTATGTATTCGCAATCACAGAACCAATTAGGTTGGAAAAGGTCTCTGAGATCATCAAGTCCAACCTTTGATTAAACCACAATGTCAACTAGACCATGGCACGAAGTGCCACATCCAGTCTTTTCCTAAACACCTCCAGGGACAGTGACTCAACTGCCTCCCAGGGCAGCCCATTCCAATGTTTAATCATCCTTTCTGAAAGATTGCCAAGTTTCAGTGTGCTTATTCCCAGTTCACTTACTGAGTAGCTGATGTGATATGGAATCTCTCAACCTTGAGGACTAACCCTGAGAGGCATTCCTAATCAAGGGGAGATCCTGGTGTGCAGCCCACTGCCATGCAGGAGAGCACAGCAGGCCTTGGGCTGTCCACTCCTCGTGGAGTCAGATGATTGTGTCAGTCATATTTGCATACAGACTACAGATGCTAGTTTCTTCCAAATTTGCCGTGAGTTGGACATTAACCAGCATTCTGGTTAGCTGGGTGTACTGCCCAAATGTTGCTCTTGGCTATCATGTTGTTATCTGTCTCCTCCTCAGTCCAGTTGGAGCCAGATTCTGCCATCAAGACCGGACACACCCATGACTGACCACCACTTAAGGTTATTACTTGAGCAGGGATACCATTATGGAATATGAAGGGCAGGTTGGGCATGGGAGCACATTGCCACATCTGACTGTAAAAAGAATGGGGAAAATTTGTAAATTTCTGAGAGACAGTGCTGTAAAAGCTTTTACTGGATAACATGAATGTAGGTGCATCATAGACCTGGATAAGCAAACTGGAGGAGGCAGGTGGCCTTATATATTTTTACAATGAAGCATGTCTTTATATAATGAGTATTAAATGTCATATATGACTGAGCTGGTTTGGCTGGGGTGAAATTAACTTTCTTCACACTGGCTGATACGGGGCTGTTTTGGATTTGTGCTCAACACAGGGTTGCTAATATAGGGGTGATTTTGTTACTGCTGAGCAGGGCTTACACAAAGCTAAGGTCTTTTTTGCTTCTTGTACTGCCATGCTGGTGTGGAAGTTGGGTTTGCACGGGAGGCTGGGAGGAGACACAGCCAGGATAGATGACCCCAACCAACCAAAGGGATATTCCAGAGGGTGTGACATTATGCTCAGTGTATAAAGTGGGAGGAAGAAGGAGGAAGGGAGGGACATTCAGAGTAATGGCGTGTGTCTTCCCAAGTCACCATTGCATGTGATGGGGCCCTGCTGTCCTGGAGAAGGCTGAACACCTGCCTGCCCATGGGAGGCAGTGAATTAACTCCTTGTATTGCATTGCTTGTGTGTGTGCCTTTTGCTTTCCCTATTAAACTGTCTTTATCTCAACCCACAAGTTTTCTACCTTTGACCCTTCTGATTCTCTCCCAGATGCTGCTGGTAGGGGAGTGAGCAGTTGTGTGGGACTTGGCTGCTGGCTGGGATTAAACCACAACAATGGCTATGGCTGTTGAGCAAATTTTTGAGGACAGTGGTAATAGAAGACTAAAAAGAAATTTTGGTCTAAAAGGATAGGATCTGAATTTTTACAAAAGTAGGAAGCTCATGGAGTTTGGATTTTTTTATTAATATTATACTGAAATATATAAAAATATCATGTAGGTGTATGTATTTTTTTCTATTGACTTCTCAAAATAAATTTGTTGCTTCTTTCTTAATTAGTTTGATCATAGTCTTGAAAGTCAGATTATACACCTTATTATCTCTAATGATTTATGTTTTCTAGATTGTTAACTTGCAGTTTTGTTTATTATTTACACTCATCTTTCAGCCTGTCACTAATGTGCATTACAATAGAAAAGCTAAAGCTGATAGAGCTCTGTGCTAGTCTTTAAAAGCTGCAGTGGCTTGGCTTCTCTGTTTTGGCCCTTGAATTGTAGTACAGTGATGTTTTTTGTCCTGGCAAACACTGCTGCGTTCTGCATGTCATTGTTTCTGCAGTGGGATAAGACGGTTTTCTTTTATAATAGCACTGTTGACAAGCTTGATTTAAATAATGTTTATGAAACATTTTGTGATCATTAGTGAAAAAGGTGCTACAGAATACAAAACTGATGAACTAATATAAAACAACTCCCCTTAAACATGCAAAAATAGAAAAGTCTTCGTTCTGCTGTCTGATGACTAAATGGATTTTAGTACAACAGATAGCATAAAAAATATGCTACTTCTGTTGAAAACCCAAAGCAAAAATACAGGATGGATCTTATGATTTATTTTGCCTTTGTTTCATACCTACTGATTTGCTACCTCAAAATAAATTTATTTCAAACCTTTTCCTTTAAAATACACTGTTTTAAAAAGAAGCATCTTTTAAAAACCAGCCAAAGTGATTTTGAAGTAAAAATGTGATTTTTTTTTTTTAATGTGTTTTCCTTTAAATTCTGGATGCAATTTTTAATATTGAAGCCTTATCAAAGACATAATTTTTAATTAAGGGAAAATGCTTTACTTTCAAGTAAAATAATTGCAGTATTTTAGGGGATTTCTTTTATTTTCTTTAGGAATGAACACTACTTTGCATATTTGAGTGCTACATATCATACTACATAAAAAAGCGAAAATCCTTCATTGTGTCTGGGTGTAGGTAGAGTTATCAACATCCTGTCAATCCAACAAGTAAATGCATTCCTTGGTCACGTATCTAATTATTCCTTCACACTTCTATTCTACAAAATTATAATACTGTCTATTTTCAATTGCCTGTGAATAATGCTGGACTGTAGTTTCAATCAAGGAGTTCTTTCTATAGATGTTTGAAACGTTGCAATTAGCAGACTGGGAGAGAGGAGCTTATTGAACTGTAGACATCACATCCGACATTCTTTTGTGTCCCTCTGCTTCAGGTGGACGCAGCGTAGAGAGTGTGTAATGCTTCATGCTTTTTGGATTTGGAGTACTTGGAGTGCAAGTACTTTAGCATTTCACTCCAGATCATGGGCATGCATTTATCAGTCTTAGTTCTAAGTCTCAAGCTTGTGAAGCAGACTTTTTGACAAAAAACTAAACTTGCCAACAGGTTTCTGGATACCCACTATCAGGTCCTCTGGGTGACAATGTAATAAACCCCTTGAAAGAGGTACAGTGCTTTGCTTTTGCAAAGTCTGTTCTTGTTGGCCCACTTGTTGCCTCTGCTGGGGGAAGCCAGCCAGGCATTGCTCTGTCAGGTATTTTCATCACTCTGAGAAAAATCATCTATACCATATACATGTGGGAGTGTGTGGGTGTTACATACCCCTCCTCTACACCCAGCTATACTTAATTTTTAATTTGTCTGCGATGTTGGGATGTGCTGCAGAACGCAGCATGTGCCTGTTAAAGTTGTTTGAAGCACTTGGAGATCTGCGGCAGCCCACAATTACATGGCCTGACCTGACCTAAATTAAATGTCATTTGAATTTGGTTTTGTCATTCTCTCCCTAGCCTTGAATTAGCTTTTGCTTTTGTATAATTCTTTATATATTAAACTACTGCAGCTAACCTTACTGGATATTGTAGCAGTAGGCTAAAGCCAGTTGGGTTGGTAGGTTTGCAAGGATCCAGTGGCTCACATAACCTCTTAAATATATGGTTTTATAGCACAGTTCATGGTCTTAAATCACCAAACCCCTTGTCTTTTGCATAAAAAACTTGATTAGAATATATACATATATATATATCTATATATATATAATTAGGACTCATGGCAGGGAGATCAGAACTAGATGATCTTTAAAGTTGCTTTTAACCCAAACCATCTTGTGATTCTAACAAGTCGATAAAGCTCTTCAAGTACACAAGGCTATTTTTCCATATCAATAGCTTTATTTTGTATTACTTTGTCATGAAGTTAGAGTTCTGAAGTGAATTGGGAAACAGCATAAAGAGTACAAATGAATAAGTACTTATCTATAGACTTTTTTTTTTGTGATTCAAGACAATGAGACTTTTATTGGCCAGTATTCACTGTGTTAGAAAGGTGTGGAACTTAACTGAAAGCTGTTGTGAAAGGAGCTAGCACAGTTGTCATCATCTTAATATTTTTAATTATACAAAAGGAAGAAAGCTTTCCTTTTTCATAAGACTTCATTTTCAAGGATTTCAGATTAATTGCTGTCAGATGTGTTCCTTTGACCTTGGATAATCTAAGAAGTAAGGAGAAAATAACTGCTCAGTATTGTAGAGAAAGTTCATCTTAAATGAGTTAAAAACCATTGTAATCAAGCCATCATATGTCCAGTAAAACATGAAAGCAATATTTTTCTTTTCCACTTTTTGTCAAAATAAGCTATGTCTGAAATTGATTTTATAAGAACTCTTCTTTGTAATTTTAAGAGTATTTACTTTTTTATGCCTGGAATTGTTTGATATTTTACTTTGCAAACTACCTGTTAAAGTTCAGCCAAGGCAAGGTTTTTATCCTGACATCAGTAATAACAATGGACAGAAAATATACCCTTCTCTTGCTATCTTTTATGTATTGCTCTTAACATTATCCACTGTGTTTTTCATAGGAGCATTTTTTCATTTTATTTATGGTAAATTTTTAAAAATTTTAGAATAGCTGAGTGTGTTCTTACTCGTTCCCTACAGCAATATAAAAAGATCTCTATGGAACACCATTCACTTTTAATAAAATCGCAAAATTAGCCATTTAAATGCTCTTATTTTCCCCCATTGTTAGCCAGGGATTAGCTGATCCATGCTGTAAAACTAACAGAACTTCAGCACAGTTTCAGCAAAGTCCCTGCTGTTGCAAGTTGTAAGTGCAGACTGTTTGGAAATATGACTCATTTCTAATCCACATTTTACAGAATAAAATCCCATGCTGCTTTTAATGCAGACTTAATAGTAAATTATATTTTTAATCAGTGTTTAAATGACCTAGCATAGAGTAGAAAACCCAGATATGCCACAGATAATATTTGTTTTCCTGATCTTAGGAATTGCAGCCCTCATAATTTTCTATAGAAGATTAACTTAGTTTGAAGGTAATAGAAAATAAAGATTATTACAGGAGATAAATTTCCACTTTGTTGAGATTATTAGTAAAGAGAAATGATAACTGAAGTGTATTTCTTTTGTATCTTACATTAACATATTCAATCAGCTGTCGAGTAATTTGCATCTGTAAATTGTTCTGCATAAAGATGACAACAGTTTAAAATTCTGGATTCTTTTTAGTCATAAATTATTTGTGCTGAGTATGTTATGTTTTATGTTTGCTAGGCAAAACCACTTTACTGAATATTGGCAAGTGTGATTGTTTTATTCTTTGCAGAGCTTAAGTGAGAATTAGCGTGGTCATAACAAAACTAATCTTGTCTGATGTCCAAATTCAGGACTTAGACTGTGCAAAGGTGATGTAGAGGTGAGCATAGCACACTGTGAGTTTATCTTGAAACTATTGAACTATACTAATTTTTCAAATAATGTGCACAGTGGGAGGTTGATTAATTGCTCTGATTTCACTGTAGCCTTTCTCTTTAGTAAAGCAGATATCTGGTATCTTAGTAGTGCTGTTTCTTATTCTAAAAACAGTAAAAATATTCAACTGTCCATATGACCTCTTGGTCTTTCCCTAGAGGAGAAGTGTATATTGCAGCTGGTGCTTTTAATACTGTTTAATTTCTTTTTAGAAGCATTGTGTATTACTTTGAAGTTGGTTTGTAAAATAAATCAGAGAAGTGCTCTTCTCTCATTCTCCAAGAATTTGAATTTCATGCAGAAGGACACAAATATATTCTGGTTTGTGAAACTTTTTTCCATATATCTTGACATTGTTGAAAGATGTTCATCTTTCTTTCAAACTAAGGACCAATATCCAGGAGCCATCCTCATGTCTTAGAGAGACTGATCTCATCAATAAGACAGGTTGGTCAGAACTGGACATGCCTGTTTCAATCTTGTCTCAATGAACTTTGTCTCTATATGCAGATCTACTGAAGGAAAAAAAATTATATTTGACCTTCTCCCTAGCTCTTGAATTCCACATCTTTTTGATTTTTGGTTGCAGCTAAAATCAAGTTATTTTATATTTTGTAGACATTTCCCTGCTTTACTAAAGTTAAAGCTTTTTAATATTATATAAAGTCCACCGTCATTTACACTTTGAGCACAGTTTCTTATTTCCAGATATTTTTTCTAGCCGTTGTTCTTTCCCTACTGTTTCTTAGTGAAGAATGATTCAAAAAGATTGTAAGAATAGCTTTTCCTGTCACATTCTTCATCTTTCAGCTTGGGTGAAAATAGGAGATACATAGCAACGAACACGAGTCTGCAAAGAGTTTTTTTTCTCAGTTTAGCATCGCAAAGAGTTGTAGTCTGTGATAACAAAAAAATGCTGTGTTTGCAGTACATGTGCGTGAGTTATTGCAGGATGTTAGGAGGTTGCTAAATTTGGTAGCCTGATGGAAGCAAGGCTGTTGGGACTCCATGCCAGTGTGCTCAACCCGTAGCAAGGCCAGCCGTGTATTCCCAGTGAGCCCCCAGACAAACAGAAGGCATTCAGGTAGGCATTTCTGAGCAGAAGAGCACGGCAGTCAGGGCCCTCACGAACAGAAGCACCGCCAGTGGCCTCCCTGTGTGTACGCATATATTCCTGGGTGTGGTGTGAAAGCTGCCAGGAGCTGGGTTTAGACACTTGGTCAGCGCAGGAGTGCTGGCCCCAGATCCTTGCTGTTCCAGATGCTGGCATGTGATGCTGCAACCCCTGTCCAGCTGCTGGTACAGACTCCTTTGCACAAACCAGCATCCACACACCCCGTGGGACTGTGATCCCTCCTCAGCCGAGACACACAGTCCATCCAGTAGCTGGCCCCAGATCCTTGCCCTTACTCCTGCACAGTAAAACACACACACACACAGAAATGGGTCTCAGTCAGCCCCTGGATCCTAAAGCCTCTTGGGCAGTTGCCTTGGATCCCTTGCCCCTTCACTAACCAACTTCTTCTCTTGTCTTGCTTCCAGTTACATAGACACACCCCAGCTTTGTGACTGTTTCACCTGCTCTCCAGCTAGCCCAGCTTGATGTTTGCTGGCAATCACCCACTGCTATAGGCACCCTCTTGCACTCCAGCTGCTGGTACCACAGACCACTACACAGAGACACACACACACACACACACACACACAGAACAAAGAACCCCTTGCCCAAGAAAATAGGTAGAAATTAGAGTTTAATAGAAGACATGATATAAGATGCTCAGCAGGCAAAGGGCTCGGACAGGGAAATTAACTGACCAGCCTTGTCTACATGTGACTGGCCCCCTTTATCTACTTACCCCTCTGTTTTCCTGTACTTCTTCCTCTCCACTTCTGAACCACTGCTATCCTTTCCTTTTCCACACCTTTTATTCCTCACGTGAAAGTCCCCTGAGTCTTACTGCAATGCCAAGATGCTCGTTCCCTGCATCCTGCAGGGTGTCCCAGCCCCACAGGCAGTGATGCCCTCCCCAGGCTACAAGGTGCTCCCCAGCTGACCCACAGAGCCAGTGTCACCTTGAGCCAGGGGCTGAGGCTTCCCTGGGAGAGGAAGGGTCTCTCGTAGGTGGGTTCCTCCACCTGTCTTTGCGCCTCTTTGCTTGTGTGCGCGCGCACCTTTGATGGGCTGATGGCTCCTGTGATGAACCCGGGATGAAGCAGAAATAAATTTAATCCTGAAAAATAACTTGTCTGTGGAGCAGACATGCTGGAACATGTCCAGTGTAGTAACGGCATGCAAAATGTCTGGCTAGTGGCGTTGTGCATACTGGAGCATTTGATGTCCAGGAGCAGATTTGTACACAAATCTAGCTATGATGGTCACTGGCCACTAACTTCATTACATGTTGTTGAGATAAGAACAAGAATACTTCCACATCTCTGCTGCCAAATAGTTTCGCTTCGATGTGGAAATTACAGGTTTCATTATGACAGGAAACCCAGGGAGAATGTAATAAAGATACTTCATATAACTGGTAATATATGCTCTACTTCTGGAAAGAAATGATGAAATACTTGACATTTTAAAGTAGTATTGTGTGACATTAAACATTTTCAGAGTACTTCTGTGTTGCAGTTGTGCATTTTAGTGTAGTAAAAATATTCTTAGAGTATTTCTTGTACCATAGGTTTTTTTCATCGCTGCTTACTTAAAACAAGAGAGCACTGCAACATTTTTGTGCTTGTTTTAAAGAGGATTATGTGTCAGCATTTTTCTCAGTTCTTTAGTAAAGCTTCTCTCATCTCTGCTGTTGTATGTTAATAGGTAATCTTAAGAATAATAATCTTTTTTTTTTTTTTTTTTGGAATACCAAGGCAATGCATACAAATTATTTTCAGAGTAACTTTCAGGTTCAAGATTTCATTATTGTGTCGGAAATTAGATTGATCGAAGGTGGATGAAAGTGACATTTTCCTCTCTCCTTAGATTTAAGTTGAAAAATTTTTTGTGAATAACTCAAATTCTCTCAAACTGATGCAAACCAGTTTTTTCTACCAAGAAAGCTTCAGAAGCATTTGGAACAGTTTGCTGAATATTGACTTGGCTTAGATTGGGACTGGTGATGATCAGTCAGGCTGCATTAGCTGCTTCTCAGGGTGTACACTGTTAATTCCTGTGAACAAAAGTTACGTCAATTTTCTTTCCCAGGGCTTAGGAGGAGGAGCAGAAAACCACTGATTTTGCCTCAGCCATTCAAAATATCTTTTTTTTTTTCCTGCAGCAAAATTAATTGGTTATGAGGGAGCTGTTCTGCCATGCTTTTAGTTGTAGAGTGCAGAGGACTGTGTCTCCCTTCCCATACATGCACTAAAGAGCCTTCCAAGATTTTCAGAGAAATAGCAAATCTTTCTGCTGCTATAAAAATACTTGTAAAGCAACTGAGTCACGCATAAAATCTTGTCCTGTGGAATCCATATTTGTTTATAAATGTACATGTACTTTTTGTGTGTGAATATTCCTTATTGCTCATTTTTACTATTAGTGCAGGAATTTTCTTCACTTTTTCAGGGCTGCTCCATCCTGCAGGTGTAAGTACATCCACAGATGAATAAACGCAACTTCAGTTACACAACCACAAGCCCAGTGACACCAGTGGAATTGCACCAGTGCTACTGACAGTAGAGTTTAGCCCTCGCTGCTTGTGCTAGAATTAATACATAACAAAAGAAACCAAGAGAATTCATGGATTGTGATTTTTTTCATAGGCAATGGGGTGAGAGAGCAGTGAAAGGAGTATTAACTCTCAAAGCTAAACAAAGGGTACTAGGAGACAATTTTAGGCACGCAAAGATGAGTCAGTATGTTTCTATTTAGTGAATTGTAAGAGATTAGATTATGTCGGCTGTATATTTATTTATTGAGGAAATGCGCTATACCTGTTATGTCTATTACCTATATTTCATTACATGCTTGCTGTATAAACACATAATGGATACCAAAGAATGAAGTTAATTAGTGCTATTCTTTCCTTGCCTAAAATTTTGCCAGTTATTATGCTACTGATTTCTCCCTAAAACTGAGCGACAATTTTATCTTGTGTTTAAATTAATCAAACTTAACCCACATGTAATAATTTCTGCCTTTTAAACACTCTTACAGTTACCAACCTTTAAAATCAAATTATGCAAATTGAAGTATTAAACATTATTAAAATTACCTTTTAAGTCCCAATTTCCAAGTACTTTATAATCTTTGTTGATGAAATAAGGTCAATCAAGCAACAGCAATTTTCCATTTTTATGTATCTTGTGCATGGAATGATAGATTACACCAGAAAAATAATTTCTAGAAATGTATGAACTGTTCAAATTTTTTGAAAGGTTTGATGAATTTTCTTCTAAATCTGAAATAGAGCAGAGACAGAGGAACCTAACAAACTGAGCATTTATGATAACTCATATACTACCATGTCGGCAATGGCAGAAGCACAGAAGAAAATAAGAGGCAAAGTGATTGTGAACTTCTGAACCTGTATAGTAAATTACCTGAATTGTACAAGAACGAGTATGATTTTATAGAAAGATACTGGTGCATCAGTTCTCTGGAATGTACTGTTTCAAATTTATGCACTGCTATACATTCTAAGATACAAAAGATAAAGAATTTTCATAGAATCAGAACTGTTTGGAAGGGACCTTAAAAATCACCTAGTTCCAAGCTCCTTGACATATTTTCAAAAAATAATGTTTTTGGGCTGCAAATCCTAGAAGTCTAAAGTTTGTCCATATTTCAGTGGGCAAGCAGGTTCTTTAAACAACAATTCAGTCCAAAGACTAAGAGACATGGCATAAATCAGCCCCCCCACCCAAAAACCTAGATCACTTCTTAACTTAGATATCTACCCTTTAGATAGGTAATATGATGTCATATGAATTTCTCTTAGCTTGAGCGAGAAGGTTCTAAGTACCAAAGCTGAACTGTGCACTCTTCTTTTGTTGGTACTAATTTTGTACAAGCTGGAAGTGCTAGCCTAAACAGAATTCACACACAGATGTAATTTCATTTCCATTTACTGTGACCCCCACTTGAAATAATGATTTCTGCTTTTATCTGCTCCTGCATTAGGCTTGTAAAACTGGGAAGTTTGTGTTGAGTCTGCATTAGCTATATCAGGTATTTACACTTACAATAATGCTTCCATCAGAGTATGGACAAAACAAAGAGAAGGTGAAAGAAAAATTGATGGCTCATTGTAAACCTCATAAAATAATAAGAATACCTTGGGGAAGGGCATCATCAACACACTTGTTTTTCCATACTGTAGAAAGTGTCAGCTCTGTGGTGACAAAACAGCTAAAAGGAGTAAATCTAAATTGTTGCTGAATAGCAAAAAGGATTATGAGGAGTAAGAGCAGTGCATAGGGGAAACCAGAAAAGAATCCCTTATTTTGACAAGGTCTTGAAACTATGGTCAAGCAGGTGAAGCATTAGTGAAAAGAATCAAGGAACATGGAGTGTATGAGTGGCTTAATAGTAGTCATGGGAGAAGATTATGTTTAAAGTTTAGTTGGAAAAGATGAAAAGGTAGAAAACTAATCATGAATAATGCTTTAGATGAAGTGGGATTAGATAAAGTAAGTTTAAATTGATGTGTATGTGTGTGTGCATCTGTGTGTGAGAGAAAAACAGAACATATATGGGAGGTAATAAGAAGGATGAAAAAAAGACCTGAAAGGAATGAAAATCAGAAAGCAGTGGAGGCTGGGCTGGAGACATGAGAAGTTGTGATTACAGCTGGGGGATGGTGATTCACAATAGGTAAGAAAACATGACTGTTCTGAACAAGATTTGAGAAGTGGGGTAGAGTAAAGTAAAATTGCAATTTGGGAATCAACCAGAGAAGAGTGATAATGGTTACTTGCTAGATGGGTATTTTCTCCAAGGGAATGAAAACAAGAAAAGCCAGGATAACAGTGAGGGAGGCAGAAAGAGGAAAGGGTGAGTGTCGTGACAATCACTGAAGAAGAGGCTGACTAAAAATTAAATCCTGAAGGACGTAAGTGACATCTAGGAAAGAAAGAATGAGTGAATATAGCACCCTTTCAGCAGGGCACAAGTTGATCATGACTGCAGATCTTTGCAGCTGTTGACCAAAAGCTGGTTTTGGCTTCTTGGAGCTCTGCTAATTGTGTGTTGAAGGTAACATCTTCTCTAAAGAATGTACAGTGACTGGTGGTTGAGTGCTCCCTGGGCATCTGTGGAAGGATTCACAAATACCTGTTCCTGATAAAGTATAAATTTCTTTGAAAACAATATGGGCTTTTCCTCTTCATTCTTCACACCAGAACAGTCATATTACAACAAGAAAGTTATAGGCTATGGTACATTTTGATTCAAAAAACTTAACATATTTTCCTTGTTTCCTAAAGGAAGCATAGATATAAAGAAAGAAATGAGCTTAGTTATGCACCATAATTAAAAATAGATGCAGAATATCTTGCATAAATAGTCCATCAAATGCACTCACTCACTTAGATAAAGACTAGAATGAAAAACTTTCTGGCAGCCTGTTTAGGACTGTTTGAAAACACAAAGTCATCAAATTTGAAATCTGAGAAAGCAAGAGAGTGTTTTCTGTATTTTTGTTTCTATGCGATAAGAAGGGAAACTTCTAATGATTTTGAAAAGCAATATGAAAAGAACACCAGCAGCTTTCCTTTGGCAATTAATAAAGAAATCACCCAAATCAGGAGTTGTCAGAGGGCTAAATAGGATCACTCCTTAGTTTTGCTGACAAAACAGAAATTGTGAAAGGCTATTCAAATCTAATACTGTTAGATCTCCAAATGGCTTGCTGTTTCTGAAATGTAAAATAACATGGTCTAGTGGAAGATGTCCCTTTCCCTGACAGAGGATTTGAAAATAGATATCTTTAAGGTCCCTTCCAACCCAAACCATTCTATGATCCTCTGATTCTATCACCATCTTAATTATACAGCCAACTGGAAATTTTAAAAGGACAAATATATCCTGATGTTACTTGTACAACAAGAATTTGGCAATCTTGTATTCTGCTGAGGTTTGAATGATAAGACAACTGGTGAAACCATACAGCCGAAGGAATAAAATTTGCATGTTGAATGAGAATCAGTGTCAGGGTAGTTATCTTCCTATGCATATGATAACAGAAGTAGAAGCAGCAGTCTTCTTTCTTGCAGTTGTCTGAAAAACAATATCCAATTAAATATGATTAAAATGAGTTTTGCTTGTAATAAAAGTCTACAGGTGTAATGTTTAGGCAAAAGAATCTCTTCTTGAAGATAAGACTTAGCATAACAAGCAGCCCTAATGACAATTTTTATTGGAAAGGATAGGTGCAGGGGTTTTGAAATACTGCAGTTGTATAAATTGTACATGTTTTGATTATGTTGTTGCTGCTATCATAATACAGTTCTTATCATTACAATTCATATGATGAAATATATATCTTATTGAGTGGGTGGATGCAGTTGTAGTAGAGTAGAAGTATAGCAAGAAAGAATTATGCAGTGTTTACTTTTTGAGTGTAAACAAGTCCATCAAATCAAATAATTGCAGAAGTAAAATAAAAGAGTATCAAATTACTATTGTTATTATGAGAAAAAATATCTTTAAAACTGTTAATAAAGTGTCAGAGTATGTGGCAGAAAATGAAAAACCCAACAGAATGTTTCTCTCAAGGATTTTAGGAATCTAGCATAATCTGTAGAGCTGATTTTTAGTCAGGGACTACTTCAGCTGCTTATGTCACCCTTAAACTGCAGTAAAGGTGAGAAACTTCCCGGAAAGTAAGTCTTCACATAAAGGAACAAACAAATCTCAGTTTGTCAGGTCCTTACTTTGGCATTGTGTGCTGGGCTTTAGTTCAGATTTTTCACAAAATTGTATATAAAAACCTCTCTTTACATGTTTCTTGTTTCTCATTCTCCTGAAAGTAAGAGTCTTTTGATCATTTGAAGATGACTAGTGCTTTCTTCTTAGAAAGATAAGTGAACTCTAATAGCCATGAGAGGAAATCTCTCGTGAATGGGGGAGTCTAGATAGTTACCATATATTACATCTCTCTCTTTCTTAAAGACATTTTCTTGTCAAATGTTTTGGAGAGTCCTCTAGAAAAACATGTGCAGCCCTAAACGAAAGGCAGCTGTTACCTTGCCTTTGCAAGGGGTTCTTTTAAACACTGGGGCTTCATTGAATTATGGTAACTTATTCTAGGAGGGCCTTGAATTCATCACGCTCTGGATCATGAACGTATGTAAGATCAGGAGGCTGAGAACCTTCTTGAATTGCTAGTGTATGTTGGCCGTGCAACAGGCCCTCAAAATTACCTAAAGATTTCATGTGGATCTGCTCCCATATAGCACTTTTACATTTTGTCATGGCCAGTAGTATCTTTTTTCTTCTGCCAGAAATACAAGTTCCTGGGTGAGACACATGTTGGTTCCAGCGCCTGTGCCCTGAAGAAGGGATGCAGTTGGTTGTGTCCTCCCATGGAGCTTATCTTGTGCACCCCTTACCACTCCTGCTGGAGTCCTCTGGCCCCTTACTGTCACAGGTGCTGCTGAGCATCTTTCCTAGATGAGTGCACATCAGTGTCCCAAATCAGAGATGGAAGCCAACAGCAGAGTTTCTTGGCTTTTGGAGAAGGGGAAAGATTGAATTGTTCCTTGTGGATATCCTGAATGGTTGGGCTTGTGGGAGCAGGTGCTAGATATCATGCTGGGCATGTGCTGCCAGTTACAGGTGGAGACAAGCCCGAGAAAGCAATCGGAAAAGCTGCTAAACCGGAGATCCGGCCTTTCAGTGGTGCATAATTATGAAAGACATACGGCATCACTTAAGCAGAAATTTGTTACCAGTCTATAGCCAGGAGAAATGCAGAGAAAACAGATTTAAGGCAAGTGCTCACCAAACTTCACACATCGTTTTTAGACTCTGTTTGTACGCAGTGAAAGGAAACCTCAGGGCACAATTCATCTCACCTACCTGAGATTTCCAGGGGAGGATGAAAGGAATTAAGACCTTCACATGCCTGTTGTTTCTCACTTGAGTATAGAGTTAGATGACTACCTCACATTTCAGCATTAAAAATGTAAATTTTCCTTGAGATTAAAGATATCTGTCATGACAAGTTTGCACTACTGGAAGCTGAGAAAGATTTTCTTTTTTTTTTCCTCCCCCCCAAACCGCTGGAGAATGCTGATGATTTCTTTGATTGTGGAAAAGAGAAAACTGTATGAAAATGTTTGTAATTTTTCACAGTTATTTAAAATAATTCAGGCTTCAGTAAATTTTGCTATGTCTTCTTGCTGCAATTTGACATAAAAGCAGGGTTAGAAAACTCATGCAAAGAGAGACGCGAGAATAGGTTGCCACTGCTTGCAAGAAATGGAAGTTGTAGGTTCAGACAGCTTGTTTAGATGCTTTGACAGGCCAGACACTGTCAAGTTAAAATGTACGAAAACAGAGGGTATGTCCATATGCTGCTAAGAGAGAGCACCAACAAGCTAGTTACAGTGTTGGAGCCATGATTCTCTTCCTGCTTAACTGTTGGCTCACTCCTTGGCTATTTGCTTCCAGCAGGCTCCAGACAGAAACAGCCCTAAGCACTGAGACTTGGCTGAAAACTGACTATAATTTAGCAGTGTAGGTGCAGCCAGAGAGTCTAAATATGAAGTAAAATGGTGCTAGCAATGAATGGTGCTGCATACAACATCATTCCACCTGCCTCAGGTGGATACAGAATCTTATTAGATACTTTGCGAAATAACTGCATTGGTTTGCTGAGCAACCAGCAAAACAAACAGGGCAGTGAATGGCATATGCAGACATGTATGTTTAAATAACAAAAGGAGCTGGATCAAGATCAGCTTTTTAATTCATCTCACCCCTGCTGCTATGGAGCCTGATAATGGATCTCTGCTGCAATTAATTTCAATTTGAATTGAAGGCATTTTCTGACTCTCCACTGTGGATGATAATAGAAACCCCTCAGATGGTCATAAGCAAGATATCGCTTGTGTGCAAATAAAAATTGAGTATTCAGCTTGTGTTTTCTCCTTTCATCTTTCCACAGAGGTTGCTCACTTCTCATATCCCTCTTTTTCCCATTTTGCTGCACTAACGAGTTTTTAATGCAAAGGAAAAGCGATTATAAGCAGTGAAGCAAAGACAGCTTTATAGAGCAAGACTGAGGAATTGAAGACATAGATCAGAGCTATCCACCAACCTAAGATGAAAGAGAAGTTCATGAAAACAGAGACTTATAGATAGCTTTGATTTCATTATCATTAGACAAGAAAGGACAAAAAATGGAATAGCTGTAAAGGTGTTCATACCTAGTAAGTTGTCTATATTAATAAAAGAGTCTATGCAGAAAGCATTAAAGTGATAACATAGGACAGGAAAAAATCCTGTAGTAGAATTTTTTTGTTCGTCTTTGGTTTTAGTGGTGTGATGTGATTTACCAATCATAATAAACTAAAAAAAACCACATATTAAATATTTTATTCATTGATACTGTGTTTTCATGCAATTGTTAAGCATGAGTTGTTTGTTTGGGCTTTCTCTTTCCTTTTCAACACAGATTCTGGAGATTGTATTTCTATTACTGATTTCATGGTTTATCAGATCTTGCATTGTAAACAAATTAAATAGTTGGTGGATTTTATAGGAAGCTTTTGTTTGGCAGATACATGTACCTTGTTATAATATTCACAAGAGAAGTACCTAATTACATTTGAAAGGTGCTTGACTAGATAAAGAATGATTTATGTACAGTGCTTTATGATTACAGTTAGGAATCTAATACAGAAAATTAGCAGTTGGGAGTGGGGAGGAGTGATAAATGTTCTTCTTCTGAGAAATAACAGATTTGTTCCTCCAAGATGAAGTCAATTCCAATGCTTTCCTTCAGTTAAGTCTTGAAAAATATTTTTTTTCATTAAGTATAAATTAAGTAAAGCACTAAAGCAAAGCTGTTTTCCAGGGCATATCCCATCATTACAGAAACTAAAATAGCATGATTTTTTTTTTTTAATTAATCAATACTTTCTAGCCAAACCAAAAAATTTCTGACTAGCTGTATCGAAGCCATACTTTGAAATTCTTCTGAGATTTTAACGATAGAAGTATTTTCATTGCTCTGCAGTTTCCTTGCCATATAGTGAGCCTTTGTAGCTTTCTCAGATGCTCTACTCTACCCATTTAAGAAATGAGAAAAGGAAGAAAGGTATGTTAAGTGAGTTGCCTGGAGGGACAAAAAAAATCCATGTGAGACTGGAACAAGGTTTCAGAATACCGCTTAAATCAGTGTCATGTCTTCAGCTGATAGATTTCTTGTCCAGCACAATCCATTTTGGTGCTCTACATTTTGTAGCTTAATTTATTTTGACACTGAGACTCAGCCTAAGAATTACATTAACATTCTGTGCCTTTTTGCCATTCAGCTGTCTCTTGCAAAGGTCCTCTGTCATGTTGTTGCCCTAGGTTAATATAGTAAACAAGATGTATTTCAGTGTATGTATCAGTGAGTGATTTTTACATAAGTACTGTGAATTTCCTGTCTGTTTTTGTATTGCAGTGTAAATTGGAGCTTGTAAGACAATGCATAAATAATTTTTCTTCCATTGCGAGAATATTAGAAGCTGGTCTTCTGTTTTTAATCAAAACTATTACCTTGGAAACTATTTAAACATTTGCACAAAGTCCACAAACACACTCTATCAAATATCAGTCATATTATGTTAGTGATTTATATAGCCATTACATACTGAACTTTTACTGCTTTCAACACACATTTTGTACTGTTTTGTACAAGTTTATGGTCTTGATTACACACCCCCAAGACAAAGGGGAGCTAAGCAGTCTATACTTGAGAAATCCTCACCTGTATTTGGGAAAATGTGCTTCAGTAAACCGATGATATTAGAATAGCTGTACCATATGCCTATGAAGTTAACTTCCATGTGGATTTAAGGAATTTTTGATTTTATTTTCTTTAGGTCAATGGAACAGAAATTGAATATGAATTTGAAGAAATTACTTTGGAGAGGGTAAGTATAATTTATTCTCTCTTATAGGAAAAAAAAAATCTGTAATAAAAATAATGCAACTAATTATGAAATTAAAAGTGGTTAAGATTTTTTTTTTGTATTTTGATTAAAGGTGTGCACTGGTTATTCTAAACTATTAAAATATGAGTGATACAACAGATAAGTCATGCTATTGAGAAGTTTCAGGTTTAGCTATTTGCATTCAAAATGCTTTTCTTCCCCAAAGCTCTGTCAGTACTTAACTGGGTATTTGGTTATTGTGAAGAGCCTTCATGACTCTCTTGACCCTTTTCAGCTTGTCAAGTGGAATTGTGGAATGTTTTCTCTTTTACAATCTTGTTTTTCTTGCACGTGTGCATAGTAGAGGACGTGTAGCGTTAATACTACAAAAGAAAAATTTCAAAAGTGTTCTTAACGTTCAAGTGGCTAAATAAAAGCTAAAGACCATATCTATGTTTAAAAGATATGTTTATTCAAAGGCTGAATTGCCTGAGCTGTAATCAGGCTCAGGCTGTGAAGACTTTGTTGGTAATGTGGTTTGAGACTAGCACCAAAACCAAAGAGATATGTGCTGCACCATGTCTCCCCGAATTTGGTGGTTTTTCCTTGCCTTTTGGTTACGTAGCTGTTGTCCTTACACTGCTGACTTTGTCTGACACAGATCAAGGCCAAAAGGGCCATGAACGGTGTGAGAAAGAAAGTCTAAGCTTTGTCATTCCATAATGCTTTCAAATACGTCTAACGGATGCAAGAATGTAATTGCTGAATTCCTTCAGTGTTCTACCAGCATCTTAGGAATATGAAGTTTTTCCATCTTGAAGCACAGTTCAGCTTCTTTCTGCAAAAAATGAATGAAAGAAAGGCCAGATTTATCAAGATGTGGCTGATGTCATATGAACCAATGCCTGTAAGGTAGCAAATTACCATTAAATTAGATACTTAAATTATATAATTCACTGCACTTTTTCTACTTGTTGTATTTTTAATTGTCCAGGATAATGAATTCTATAGCCATTCAACTTAAAGGGATACAAGTTTATGTTCTCATTGATTTGCTCTCTCAGGCAAATTATGAAAGAGCAGTATATCTTTTTATCACAGCCATCTTTATAACAGATAACATATAAGGTTATAGGCACTTTTTATCTACTGTCTCTCAACTTACTTGCGCGTCACTAGTTATTTATTGGACTAGAGTTTCCAAAGGTCACTGAACAGAAAACAGAACATGTGCCTCCTGGGTGGTATTTTGAAAAGCACTTTATTTTTAACAGCAGTGTAAGTTATCTGCAGTGTACATACTGCAGAACGAATGTGATTTGCATCTCCTGTAACCTGTCAGATGCGGATAATTGGTTATTCATAGTGCAGCGTAATATCAGTTAAAGGCTGAACAACAATAGCAAAAAGAGATACAGATCTTAATGGACAATGTTTCAGTTGTTTTCTTGATGATGCTGGATCTGTGGCTTCTGATTACTACTGCTTGAAATGTTCTGTCACATGTATCAGTGTTTTGTCTCAAAGGCAGGGTACTGTGTCTGCTGGTTTTTGTGTGAGATATAAAACACAAGTGATTGCCTTTAAATAGCTGTCATTCATGTCAGACTAAAAGCGATTTCAGAAAAAAATATATTCTCCATGTTGATTAGCCATTTTCTTCCACAAAACTGCTTTTAGAAATTAGAGGGAAATCATCTGTCTGTATTTAATGGCAAAGCTGCAAAATAAATTAAGGTCGCTGCTGTTGAGAGAGAAAAATGTAGTTTGCCCATATCAAACATCTAGTAATAAACTTTACATTTTAGTCCAGTTATTAAAGTCACAGAATTCTGCATCCCCAAAACCATCAAAGATTTTCTTCATGAAATTTTTACACATTTTGAAATGGTCAGTATAATTTAAAGGATTTTACAATGTAAAAAAAATGGTTGAGGGTATATTAGGGCTTTTGCACTCTTACCTGCTTTTTTTTTTAATAATAGAATGAAAGGGAAGGGATTGATTACTTCAGAGCACTTCCCAGTCTCTATAGATACCATTAATGTAATTATTAGGAGATCACCTTCATCCATAGGTGGCATGGATTTGTGGGACCTATTCCCAAAGGGAGGCTTTGGTATGAACCGTGCCCGACAGTGAAGAGATGTCTCCATCTCTTGGGGTAAAAATAAGACTACTTTGTGCATCTTGGCAGAAAGTGTCCAGTGTGGAGCTAGAGAGCAGATCAGGAGGGTCCCAAAAATGCCAAGAGCAAACCCTGTTAATGGTCTGGTGGGAAGGACAGTGCAGGGCTTGCTGAACATCCCTGAGCTGCCCAAGACCATGCTGGTGTACCAAGAAGTTGACTGCAGGGTTACAGGGGGCTTGTGAAGAAAGTGTTCTTAAATTTTTTTTTTCTCTTTGAAATAATGTTATTCAGTTGTTTCTATTTAAAATGTTGTGCCCTAGTTTGCAGTTAAAAAATACTTGGGGATTTGAGATTAAAAGGCTTCAGTGAGACCTGACATTGACGATTAATTTGTGGCAGATCCACCTTAAATCTGTGATCAGTGCTGTTCCAGGAGTTAAAGAAGCTGTAAGTACACCCCTGTCAGCCCTCTCTTTAGTGGATGCTCATATCCTTTTACTCTTCAGTTGGGCCAGCCACTTATCAGGTACGTTCACCAATCTCTGAGCTCACTGTTAAATCATTTAGGGCTCTCATAAGAACACACTTGAATAACAGAGTTAAGAGAAATCAAACAAATCCTCTTATGTGAAAAAAAAGAAAAAAAAGTTTAAATTCCTTTAGATACCTCAGAGAATATGTGAGATTCTCTGCTAACTTAACAGCATAAAATACAGATCCAGGTGTAGACTAAAACTTTGTGATTCATAAAAAAATCTACAATGCCCAAATGCACACTCAAGATTAAATTCTTCAAAATTCTTCAAAACATTACCTTGCTCTGGCTTGAATATTAAAGAAATTTTGAAAAGGAAACTCTACATAAAATGATTCATATTAGTGCAGTGACGTTAGTCTTCCATTACTGAAGGATTTGAAAAAAACCATAGCCAGCGCTATCAAGAGACTGATTTGTGTTTGTAAATCAGTGGTCAGCGTAAGAGATAATCAGTTAGTCTCTGGTACAAAGCCTAACCAACTTCCTAAGCTGGAGGAAAGTTTTAATTGATTGACTCCTTGGTACAAGTGCTGTGCTTGGAGACAGATGCTGAAGAAAGGATTTTAATAGATGTTGGAGTATCAGGCAATATAAATACTTACCCTGGAGAAAGTAAAGAAAGACAGTGGGTCAGCTAATGATTCATATTGGATTCATGCTGAGTTCAGCATCTAAGTTCAGATCTCAGAACCTTTTTGCTCATCTAGCCTTGCCTGCTTTTTAGATGTTAGACAAAAAGAGGACATTTATGATTAGTAAAGCTGTTTTCATCAATTCTTTTCATGTTCAGTACGTATTTTCATTCTGTATCTGTATAAGAGGAGAATGATATTAGTTTTTGTGGAATAGACTGTTCAGAAAAATTAAATTCTGGAATGAAAGACATCTAGTTCCCAGTGCATTTGCATCCTGAGATTGACTGACCTTGGTATCTGAACAGGTCAAGCTCTGACTGAGAATTTTCCCAAGGTTGAGACATCCATGAAATGTCTCTATTTCTTTTTCTTTTATACTCCTGTGAATTTTCCGACCTATCATAACAATTCAGGTTGCACTGCAGAATGTCCCTTTTTTTAAATGAACCATATAGTTTTACTAAGTTTTTAGGAACTTGTTTTGTTTCATCCTCACTTTTTCAGATTTCATTGCAATTGCCTATTGTCTCCCTACAGCTGAGGGAGAGACAGGCATGAATAGCATAATTATTTCCTTAGAAAATCAGGTTAAATATATTCATAGAATCATATTCCAAAAGAGTAAATTCTCAATGATGATTTATCATCTTGGAGTTTGCTGTGTTAACTCTGATAAATTTAACTCTGTATGCACCACATGCTCTGTTCAGTGGAGAGACTAAAAATCTACTTTGTCTCTTCTTTCCTTTGACTTGATAGTTCAGTGACATCAAGCATCACCATGAAAAGATCTAATTTTTCTGCTTCAAGATTATCATTCTCTAAAAGGTTGGGTTTCTACATTTCACCAGATTGAATGACTTATTCAAATCTTAACTAGAAAGGCTTAACCTAGTCATAAGTTAACTTAGATTAGCTCAGTTGGTTAGAACATGGTGCTAAAAACACCAACACCAAAGGCTGTGCATTTGATCTCCATATGGGCCATTCACCCAAGAGCTGGACTCGATGATCCTTGTGGGTCCCTTCCAACTCAGAGTATTCTGTGAAATTATGGCTTAAAGGCTAAAATTTAAAAATCCCGAGGAAGCAGTGGAAAAAGAAATCCTTGTACATTTCAGGAAATAATTTATTACAAGCCTCAGTTTTTAATTACTTTGATACTTGTAAACCTTAGAAATAATCACTACTGTGTTATTAATCATTCTTTTTTCATCACGAATTCCCTATGTTGAAAGTGTAGAAGTTTTCAAAGATATGAACAGGTGCATTCCACTGAACACTGAAGAACAGTGAGATTAGATTGTATTGAATGACACAAGTATTTTAATTTGACTTGATGTCTTATTTTTTTATACCTATCTGTATATCTTGGTTTTTTTAGAGATCATAGAATTATAGAACAGTTTGGGTTGGAAGGGACTTTTAAAGGCCATCTAGTCCAAGCCCCCTGCAATGAGCAGAGACAGCTTCCCCTAGATCAGGTTGCTCAGAGCCCCATCCAACATTGTCTTGAATTGTTCCAGGGATGAGGCATCCACAGTTTTTCTGGGCAACCTCCTCTAGTATTTCACAGCCCTCACTGGAAAAAAATGGCTTCTTTAGATGTGGACTAAATCTACCTTCTTTTAGTTTAAAACTCTTGTCCTACATCTACAGGCCCTGCTAAAAATAAGTCTGTCCACATCTTTCTTATAAGCCCCCTTTAGGTACTGAAAGGCTGCATTAAGATCTCCACAGAGCCTTCTCTTATCTAGGCTTTCTTAGCCTGTTTTCACAGGAGAGGTGCTTCAGCCCTCTGATCACCTTTATGGTCTCCTCTGCATTCCACAGATCCACATCCTTCTTATGTTGGGGTCCCAGAGCTGGATGCAGCACTCCAGGTGGGGTCTCACCAGCGCAGAGTAGAGGGGCAAAATCACTTCCCTTGATCTACTGGCCACTCTGCTTTGGATGCAGTCTAGGATACCCTCAGGACATGTCCAGTTTCTCACCAACCGAGATCACCATTTGCTTGTATGTCTGGGAAACAAGGTTTTCACTATCAGTCAGTAGTGAATCTTTCTGCTTTTTTTTTAAGGTCTTAGACAGCAGTTCATGCACCAATATGCTGTGACCTCTCAGGACTGAGACTGTAGGACACCACAGTGCCAGGGAAGTCCTCCTTTAATTGTTTCAGAAATAACAGAGTGGAAGGGAGTGGTCAAGAAATGGCCGCTAGGAAAAGGTATTTTCAAAGTTTAAAAGTGTATGCCGTAGATGCCTTTTGAGAACCCAGAGTGCAAAAATCAATATCCAACCATCAACAGCCCCAGTAGTCTGGCATCTTCCAACAGGAGAAAGTAAATCTTTTAAAGTGAGTGTCCCTCAGGTACCTGATGAGCTCCGCCAAATTCAGAGTTGCTCTCTGAGTGTTTATTTTTGTAGAACTGTAAATGATTTCTTTATAGTTGAAAGCTTTCTCTGTGCCCTTAGTACATTTCTTGTTTGATAGGCTTTGCCTGCTTCCTAAGTGGTAGTTACTGAAATAAGTTATAATTCAAAAACAGAATCCTTCTTATGGACTAGTTTATACCAGATTCATAGTAGAATAGTGACCTGTAGATGTTTATTGCTAGAAAGCTGACCCATGGGATTTTTTTCTTCCTGGAAGGGGCCTACAAGAAGAGGCAGAAGTGTCTATTTATGGTACTGAGTTACCAGCAAACAGAAAATGAAAATCCCATCTTTTTCATTGTTGTTCAAACTGTTTGAAATACTGATCTCTTGTGTATCCATACAGAGTCTCTGTAGTGTATTTCTCTGTGTATATAAAAAACAAAGTTCTGTGAAATAAGAAATTCAGAAAGATCCTTGAAAATACATGTGTAGTGTATGTATTGCCCTGTGCAGGAAATTCTGTTCTGTATTCTGATTCCAGTCACATCTTATTTTAGAGTTGAGACTGATGGTCAGTTGTGTCAGCGGCTGTTGTTCACCTTCAGAGAGGTTTGTAGGTACTGGAAAGGGCAGGCTCTGGCCCCTGAATGCAATGGCTGAAGCAAGGTCTGTGTTCTCCTTTCATCTCTTGTGTCTTACCAGATTTTGCCTTGACCTGAGGCTGTGCAGGAGTGAGCAGTGAAAGAAACTAAAGGGGTCTGGTGTGCAGTCCTGCTAATGGGACACTGAAATACCAGGTCAACATTTTCCAAATCAACTGCAGAATTTGGTTGCTTTAGTTCAATGACCTAAATTAAGATACTTTAGAACAGTCTGGTTTTTTGT